>BPTQ01000001.1:211164484-211186464 GCA_019973895.1 Chrysanthemum seticuspe | reverse complement strand
TATGATTTGTGACGCCGTCGTGTCGCCGTCATTAGGGTTTCGTCTTGGCCAAGTTAATCTTGCGACGGCGTCACCTTATGCTTGTGACGCCGTCCTCTTTAGCTTCTGACGCCGTCTGGATTGAATCTAGGCCGTCTGAGTAGCGACGGCCTACTCTTTTAAAGCCCGACGTCGTCACTTGAAAATAGGGTTTTTGGCTTCTGTCCCGTCACAAAAATCCTTCGACGGCGTCGCAGATAAGCAGTGATGCCGTCCCCTTGTAATTTAGCATCTTGAGTGTCTCGATTCTTGACTTTGGCCATTTTCTTCATATATTCACGCCTTTTCATCCAAATAAGTGCCATTACAGCAGTTTGCCTTCAAGAGACCTAAAAAGTGAAAAGGAACGATATTAAGCAATAACGGATACAAAAGTGATCAAATAAGGGCTTAAACGACCCCTCAAAAAGGTACATTTTAAAACCTTATCAAATATCCCTACACTTGGTATTTGCTTGTCCTCAAGCAAATGTGCTTTTAGCCAATTAATTTATAAGTTAAGGGTCATGAAGCATTGGTTTAAAATAGTCCACAACACATATAAGCCCCGCAAAAGTCATAACAAGCACGGAAATTACATACTAGCACCTCACATGGGGTGTTTGGATACTCACATCTCTCGGGTGTATATGAAATATAGCAAATTGGAAATGGAAGATAAACACTCATTAACCGGTCCTAGTACATAGATTACCATAGGCTTGAGAATAGATCAAACCTCCATTGCTTTGGCGTAAACACCTAGGAAAGACTATCAAAGAGGTCTTTAAAGGGTTGTAACGTTAGGCTTAGGGTAGAGAAACAAAGGGTTTGGTGGGATAGGCTATTTAGTGGTGGCAAGTCAAAAATCTCTATGTTAAATGCATACGAAGAATGGCGTTGCTAAGCCAAGACTCGACACTCTAAACTCTAGATAACTGAAATAAACAAACATAAATTTAAAGATAGATGTAGGATGGTAGCCCTTTTTTCTTTTTTTTTTTTTTTTTTTGAACACTCTATCTTTTTCTTTTTCTTTTTTTTTTCATACACTTTTACTCTACCATCCTCTATGGTAACATCAAAATGATAGGGATTTATAGCACATCCCTACACTTGAGTTTTTTTTACTCCAACACTAATATGACCTGATTTGAAAAGATCAAAACACTTGGAGTACGTTATTATGCAAATAAGGGAATTGGTGTTCCCTTTTAGTCATTTAAAACTTTAACTTTTCCCATGAGTCCCAATCGTCCCAAAACTGTATACAAAGGATATGACTCGACTTCGCAACTCATCCAAGCAACCAGATAATTGAACTAAGGGTTTAGGGTGATAACAATAATGCACTAAAAGTGAGTGCATACAAGGTAGGCTAAGGCGATTTGGGTGTACTTTTGTGGGGGGGGGGTGTAAACAATGCTCTTCATTGATATTCCGGAAAACTGAAACATCATGAGAACCGCGAAAAGGATAGGCTCTGAGGGGTTAACTAGGGGTATCGTGTACTAAAGATGAGTACAACGCAAAGGTGTGGGGGAATTACTCAACCGATGTGGAAGAAGTAATTATATTACGGGTATCAAACAAGGGTTATCCTAATGCCTCTTATCATTTAATTATTCCTAACTACACAAGTGTAGTCTTACTAGCGATCTCGGAATGCATCACAAAACAAGTTCTAGAATCTAATATACTACCGGTTCACACTCTAAGAATTGAAGATGAATGCTTCAATTCCTACTAATCTAAGGGCGATCCTCACATTTTTGGTGGAATTTAGGTGGTAAAGGTTTTTGTGCTAGTCATATAACTTCCTATCCATGAGACGCTTTTGTTAAGACTAATGGCCCACTCCTATATATCATGAAAAATTTTAAATTTGGTGTCAAAATTACCCTAACCGACATTTTATCATGGTTTATTACGCAAATGCAATTAGATAAAGCAAATAATCAAGGATAAGCATAGTTTCAAAGTTCCCGTTTTATTTTCCCTCCCTACACTTAAACTGAACATTGTCTCCAATGTTCCCCGAAAGTATCAAAGTTATGATAAAAGAAGGTAATCAAAAACGAAAGAAACTAATACTCCCCTGATTAGCTCGGTAGGATCCGTGTGTGAAGTAGTGGTTAAATCCTTTCCAAGAAGAATGTATGCGTGAAAAGCTCCTCCAACTTTATGTATCTTCTTCTTGATAAACAAAACCTGCACACTTGAAGAAAACAAACGAAACCTTCACGTAAAATCGGCGGTAATAATATATAAGACTCGATTTAAACTAGGATATAATGCTTGTGGAATGGATGTTTACAGAATTTCTAAGAAAATTAAGACCTGGAAAATTCCAAAAATTTTAAGTAGCTCAGAAAACGAGAAAAAGTAATCTGATGTTTTTATTCCTTCCTGACGCCGTCAGGTTTCAATCCTGACGCCGTCAGGTTATCCTGACAAAAACTGGTCTGCGATTCTCTAGAAAAAATTCTGGAAAATTTACATCTTTAAAATCTGGAAAAATTTATGCAAAACATTCATTATGACTCGATACAAGCATTTGACTCGAACAAACATGCAAATATATCTTTTAACCAATTGTTATTCTCATGTTTACGTTTCTTATGAAAACGTGTGTAATCCTCCCTACACTTATCCTTCATGTAAAATACCTTTATATGCAATTAAGATGAGGTTAAAAACAAAATAAAGCATTTTTACAAATTTAAACATGAGAATAAACAATCAATAAAAGATATATGACACAAACAAGCAAACAATTAAGCATGGGTTGCCTCCCACGAAGCGCTTTTCTTTATTTAAGAGTCTTGTAGCTAGACTCGTAGTCGTGTCCCTACGTTACTTCATTACCGTCACCTTCTTCCAATACAATATCTTCGTTGTTTACCATTTCATTATTATCCATTTGATAATGTTTCACACGTTGTCCATTTACTGTAAACTCCCTTCCATCGTGGTCTAGTAGTACCACTGCTCCATTGCTCATCTGGGTTTTAACCGAAAAAGGTCCATACCATCTTGATTTAAGTTTTCCCGGAAATAATCCTAGTCTTGAATTATATAGAAGCACCTTATCTCCTTCCAAAAACTCTTTAGGACTCTTAATTCGTTGATCATGCCATTTTTTTGCCCTTTCTTTGTATGTGATCGACGTTTCATATGCTTCCAGCCTTAGTTCATCCAATTCTTGAAGCTGTAAGAACCAATTTGACCCTGCTTCCAAATAATCCATGTTACAGGCTTTAAGTGCCCAATATGCTTTTTGATCAAGCTCAATAGGGAGGTGGCACGCTTTCCCATACACTAAGCGAAAAGGAGTTGTTCCGATGGGCGTTTTGTAAGTTGTTCTGAATGCCCAGAGTGCCTCATCCAGTTTGAATGCCCAATCTTTTCTATTTTGGTGAACTGTTTTTTCAAGTATCCACTTTATTGCTGATGTAGACTAAATAACGAAAATAACAAAAATCGGACCTGTTGATTCACACGAATACCAGGAACGATCCTACCAATAATCGTTGATTCACCCGAATGCCGATTATAGGGAATTCTTAGCAAAGCTGCCAAAAATAGACTTTTGGTATTTCATAAAACTGATTATTCCACATTACAAAGGAAGTCTTAAATAGGACTACAAAACAGAAACGGGCCCTAGAAGATAAACGGGCTGAAAGTTATTACATAAACAAAGTCCAAAAAAAACCCGAAAAAACACTAAAATGAAAATAACTCATAAAATAGAGTGTTTCGGGGCTCGAAAGTTCTGCGGTTTCCCACCACGTGCTCCTCGTTCCAAGCTTCGATTTGACTAGTAATTCGCCTAAAACGGAGCCCCGTAGCCCAAGTTATGCCCATTTTAGTGAGGCCCCTTTTGTCACACGATCTTGGGCCTCCAGAAACATCATGGCCTGTTCATCAACACTTGGGCCCACATCAATTGCCCTATTTGTGTTTTCTACCTCTCCATTCATTTGAGGATGATATGCAGTAGAAAATCTATGTGGAACGTCATACTTCTTCATTACCTTCTCCATTTGAGCATTGCAGAAGTGGGTTCCTCTATCGCTGATCATTGCCTTGGGAATCCCGAATCGCGCGAAGAGTTTTTTAAGAAAATGAATAACTACCCTCGCATCATTAGTCCTAAGGGCTTGAGCCTCTACCCATTTGGATACATAATCAATAGCTACGAGGATCTATTCATTTCCTCCGGATGATGGAAAGGGTCCCATGAAGTCTATACCTCAAACATCAAATATTTCGCAGACTTGGATATAATTCTGAGATAATTCATCCCTTCGAGAGATGTTTCCCGATCGTTGGCATGCATCACATGTTTGAACTAATCTCTTGACGTCTCGGAAAATAGTAGGCCAGTAGAATCCGGCATCAAAAACCTTTCGTGCTGTGACATTTATACCGTGATGTCCCCTAGATGGTCCCGCATGGCATTCTTTCAGAACTCGATCAATCTCTCTTCCGGCCACGCAACGTCGAATGATCTGATCGGGACATATTCAGAATAGGAAGGGCTCATCCCAAAAGTAGTATTTTAGCATAGAGAAGAATTTCCTTTTATCCTGCTTGGTCATGTGATTTGGTAAAACCCTGCTGGACAGATAGTTAGCATAATCCGCATACCATGGCTCAATTTCCTTAATGGCCATTAGTCGTTCTTCGGGAAAAGAGTCACGAATCTTGGTATGATCGAATTTCTCAAGATCAGGGTTTTCTAGGCGTGATAAATGATCAGCAGCAAGATTTCAGCTCCCTTTTTATCTCGAATTTCAATGTCGAATTCTTGAAGTAATAGAATCCACCTAATTAGTCGGGGTTTCGCATCTTGCTTGGAAAACAAGTAGCGTAAGGCGGAGTGATCAGTGAAGACGAAAGTCTTGGATAGAATGAGATATTGCCTGAACTTGTCGAAGGCGAAAACCACAGCTAAAAGCTCTTTTTCAGTAGTTGTGTAATTTTCTTGTGCGACATTCATGGTTTTGCTAGCATAGTAGATTGGTTGAAAATTCTTCTCTTTCCTTTGGCCGAGTACGGCGCCTACAGCATAATCACTAGCATCGCATATATTTTCGAATGGCTGAGACCAATCTGGGGTGACCATTATAGGTGCCTGCGTAAGATCTTCCTTTAATCGGTTGAATGCTTCCTTGCATTCTTCAGAAAAATCAAAAGGGGCATCCTTAACAAGAAGCTGGGTCATTGGCCGGGCAATTTTCGAGAAGTCTCTAATAAACCTTCGATAAAAACCCGCATGACCTAGAAAGCTGCGAATGGCTTTCACGGTGGTAGGGTAGGGGAGTTTGGATATCGCTTCGATTTTTGCTCTATCGACCTCAATTCCATTTCCACAGACTTTATGTCCTAAGACAATTCCTTCTTTCACCATGAAATGACATTTTTCCCAATTCAAGACCAAATTAGTTTCTTCGCATCATTTCAACATTTTCCTAAGGTTGGAGAGGCAAAGGTCGAAAGAGTTTCCAAATACCGAGAAATCATCCATGAAGACTTCCATGCTATCCTCAATTAGTTCATGGAATATGGCCATCATACATCGCTGAAAGGTGGCGGGTGCGTTACATAATCCGAAGGGCATTCGCTTGTAGGCAAACGTCCCGTATGGACATGTGAACGTAGTTTTTTCCTGATCTTCAGGGGCAATGGGAATTTGAAAATATCCTGAAAAACCATCAAGGAAGCAGTAGTATTCATGCCCGGCCAACCTTTCGAGCATTTGGTCAATGAATGGCAGAGGGAAATGGTCTTTCCGGGTGGCATCATTTAGCTTTCTGTAGTCGATACACACGCGCCACCCAGTAACCGTTCTTTGTGGCACTAAATTACCCTTTTCATTCTTTACAACCGTCATCCCTCCTTTTTTTGGAACCACCTGGACTGGGCTGACCCATGGGCTATCCGAAATGGGGTAGATAAGGCCGGCATCGAGGAGCTTGATGACTTCTTTCTTTACTACCTCCTTAATGTTAGGGTTGACCCTCCTCTATGGTTGAACGATTGGTTTGTAGTCATCTTCCATGAGGATTTTATGAGTACAGAATGTAGAATCAATACCCTTAATGTCAGCCGCACTTCATGCAATTACTCCCCTGTATTCTTTTAAAACCTCTAAGAGCTTCTCTTTTTGTCCAGCGGTCAGGGACGAGCTTATGATGACAGGGAGTTGGTCCTTTCCTTGAAGGAAGGCGTATTCTAAATGGCTTGGGAGATCTTTTGGTTCTAAGGTAGGGGGTTCCTTGATTGATGGTTTTAGCTTGTTTTCTGGCTTTTGTAGCTCAAGGGGTTCAATTTCCTCCTTACGTGGGTAAAAGGAAACAGCTCCAACAATCTTAGTCTCTTCGTTGTCATCCATTGTGTTGTTGTCATTATTAATGAATTCGTTTAATAGATACTCATCAACGCAGTCATCTATGTCATCAACAAATTCATCAACTTCCTCAACAAAATAGATCGGGTGATCGAGGGGGGATGAGTGACTTATAGAATCCTTGATGTCGAAGGTTAAGCTCTTGGACCCCACTCGTAAAGTGAGTTTACCATCATGAACATCAATAATGGCACGGGCTGTAGCCAAGAAAGGTCTTCCCAGGATTATTGGGACGGAGTTATCTTCTTCCATCTCTAAAATCACGAAGTCAACCGGGAACTTAAATTCTCCTACCCTAACAAGAACATTCTCACAAACCCCAATGGGATATTTGATTGATCGATCAGCTAATTGAATACTCATCCTGGTTGGTTTTAGCCCTGAATATCCGAGTTTGAGGAATAGAGAGTGAGGCATCAGGTTAATGCTAGCTCCAAGATCCGCTAAAGCATTTTTCATAGAGAGCTCCCCTATCGAACAAGGGATGGTGAAACTGCCTGGATCTTCCTTTTTCTTGGGCAAGTGATTTGTCATTTTTCGTACAAAGATATTTTTCGAAGAAATACAAAGGTATGTATTTCCCGGGTCTTTTTTCCAACGAGGGATGAATGGAGTTTAACAACTCACGTCGCGTGATTCGGGATTCGAATGGGTAAAAAGGAATTTGATTGATTTCTAAACTACGGGGCAAGGGAATATAAAGGAAAGCAATAAAAATTACTGAATCTATAATGCAAATAAGTAATTACGACTAGTTATGCAAATTTAAACTAAAAACGCGATAAATCGTAATTTAAAAAACACGAATAAAATGCAAACTATGCTAATTTAAACCCGTGAAAATGAAATACTATTTTTTCTACAGCTAAGAATGTTATTTGAAAACTATTTGAAATTTAAAACTGTTTTTTTGGATTTTTCTTGATTTATTTTGAATTAAAACTAATTTAAGACATTTAAAATAGAGCTAAAATACTAAAAATTAGGAAAATAAGCTAGAAAATTACAAAACTATTTTTCAAAAATCTTAAATAACTAAAAAGAATTTTAGAAACTGGAATCACATTTTTCTGAATTTTTCTCTAATTCTTATGAATTTAAAACTATTTAAAACTAATTAAAATGCTAGAAAATTTATTTTAACTAAGAAAATTCAAGAAAAATACTTTTTATTACTTTTTGATTTTTATAAAACTAGTAAAATTGAAATTACATTTTTCTGAACATTTTCTGAATTATTTGGATTAAATGCTAATTAAAAATGCTAGAAAATGACATAAAATGCAGAAAAATAGCAAATGAACAGTGAAAAATATGAAAAATTCCAGAATATTATAAAATAAAATATAGAACCAGGGAAAATTAACAGAAATGAATTTGGAGCACAAGAACAATGATTTGGGCATACTACTGTTAAGAATAAGCATTTTAAAATAAGCAATAAGCTAACTAAAGCTACTATAAGCTACCCTATCCTAAAAATACCTTAAACTATCTGATTTTAAGCTACTGCAACTGAATTGAACCTAAATAGCACAAGCTAGAGGCATAAAAGCTACATATCATGTTCTAACTCGACTATGCCAAACGGCCCTATAGGGGGTACTTTGAGCTCTAATTCAAGTGGCTTATAAAAATCCTAAAAATAAAATAAAAATACCATGCTGAGCACAACCAACAAGAGTGATTATATTCAGAATTTCAACAGATTTGGATTAAAAATGAGGAAAATAAAAATGCAAAAGTAACTACAGTTTGAGAGTTTTAATGAGATTTTGACTTTTGAACAAAAAATGAGTTTTGACTATTCTGAACTTGTGAGCTTCTTAAATGGAATGTAACTGATGTTATATGATAAAATGAATCCAAATCAAGCCAGCTTAACTACTTTTATTCCTCTATGCAAAATATGGATAACTAATTCTAACTAATATAACCAATAGATCAGATTTCATGCAACTTTGACTAATAGTGATTAGAGAAGCAAACTAAAGACTAATCTGACTAGATTATACCTAAATGAGACTATAGAAACTATTCTTATCCACTGAATTAACCTCAATCACAGATATACTCCTAATTCCAAACACTACTTTTAGGACAGAAATGCAATTTATACTAATCAAAACACTGTTCTAAGCTTATTTAACCATTAAAACAGATGCACTATACTTAAATCTAACTAGATGAAACAGATTTAACAGCAATATAACACTTTTACTACTAAATCCTAATTATGCAAATCTCAACAGTTTAGTATGTAAAGGGACAAATCAAGCTTAAACAAATCAACTACCAATCACACTAGTAATATGATGATTATATAAGCTAATTTAAACAAATTAACACTCAAAAGCTAATCTACACTACTTATTCAGAATGTAAAGCAGATATGAACTTACATCAGTCCTGTCACAATGACATGCTAAATTGAGATCCATAAACCACTATCCTACAACTGATTTCAACCCAAATTCAACTGAATATCAACCCATTTCCACCATACCAGCAATCCAGAACCATTGAATCAATGAAATTGTAATATTGACTTTAGTTGACCAACGTTATATTTGAGAGTAAGAACTGAGTAGTGAGAGTTTTTGAGCTTATAACAGCTAATGTAATCATAAAAACAGAATTTAGAATTAAAATGAGAATTTAAGCAAAATGATTATATTGATAAAAAAAACTTGAGTACATAAATTGAATGACTGAATTTAATCTAAAAAACATTGAAAACATTTAAAAACTACACTACTACTCTGCTCCTACTTTTTTTCATTTCTTCTGTGAATGAGAGAGGCTTTTATACTTGAGCTCAAGCTGAGGAAGGATCCAGAATTCTCAAGTGTGTGTTTCTTTTGAGTCGTTAATCACCATTAGATCAATCCCATCTCATCTTGACCCTTGGATTACTCATGCCACGCTTGCTCAGCCAATCAGAGGCCAGAAATGAGAGGAATGACACACGGATTGCCAACCTGGCATCCGTGTGTCAGTGTGGTGTCAGGCAAAAGTACTATTCTACCCTTAATGATAGTGATTTGTGTCTAATTGGATTCGGGGTATTTTAGGGTTCATACCCTGGGAATATTTGGGGTTATTTTGGCTGGCGGTAAAAGATATTAATTTTTTTATCTGTTTGACCAAGTTTTGACCAGGTGGGCAAATGGTATAAATGGTAAACCGGGTATGGTTAAATGGATATGGGTAGCTGGTTGGGCTTGAGGTTTTTCAAAGAATAATGGATTTGGGCTTAGATGGGAAATGGGCTTTTAGCTTGAATACATGTAGTAATAAAAGGACCTTAAGTGTAAATTCTGAAATTGAAGGGACCAATTCTGTAATTTCTGAAAAATAATCCAAGGATCTTTCTTGTCATTCTAAAATAATCCAGGGACTGAATTTGCCATCTTTGAAAATTCGAAGGACCAAACATGACAATTCTAAATCTCCAGGGACTAAAACTGCCATTTTGAGAATATATTGTCCAAACTCGCAAATTCCTTTCCCAGCCTCGGCTTTTTGCATTCTTCTTTCTCTCGTGCTCGGTTTTCTTCAATTTTGGCTTTCTTTTGTGTGTTTTGACATATCCGTACCTGCACATACAAAAACTCAAGAAACACGCAAATATTAAGCATTAACGGCTCTTTCTTGGTTATTTTGGGTCTGATTTTGGAAAAGAAATTATATGTGTTTTAGCACATATCAGCAAGCCTCTCTGGATGACATCCGAGCATTCTTCTCCTAATGATATCAGCCCTTCAAGTGTCTTTCGATTAGATATTAACCTCTTGAAGTATCTGCTATGTTTAGGAATGTGATAGAATACGTCAAGAAGTGGTATGTTGACGGAGGCTCATTTTAAATAAGACAATATTCTCTCATTGTCTTCTTCTGCCTTTTGATTCTTCAAACGAGAGGGATATGGAATCCGTGCGAGAGTGGGTCGCTGGGCAGGCGCCGGTGCCTGTGGAAGAGGATCGTGATGGGTTGAAGAAGGTTCGGGAATTGCTTCATTTCCTGGTACAGGTTCCCTGGTGGTGGGATTCTGATCGGGATGCGGGGGATCCTTGGTGGTAACTCCTGATCGAGTAGTTATAGCGCAGGTTGGATCGTGATGGGATGGGCCAGGTTCACTTATTTTTTTGGAGATTAGTGAATTGACTCTCTAATTCAGTTTGCTGCTCTTGAATAAACTCCTCAAGGCCTTTTAAGAGTGTGGTTCCTTCTATGGTGAACTGCCCGAGTTCTTCTTCAAAGGCGTCACGGATGGTGTATTCGGACCCCCCTTTTCCTTCAGTCTTCCATTTAAGATTGCCCCAAGGGTCGCATTCATCGTTTTGATAGAATGTGAGGAGTGAAGGGTCATCATAAATATCATAACTGGAAAGGAAGACGCTCTCTTGGCGTGTGCCATCACATTCATCACCCTCGTGTGGCCCTCCACAGATGTCGCATATGAGGTATGGGTTGAATAACGTTTTCGGTTCTGGCAATTTTGTGAGGTATGCAAGCTTTTCTTGAGCTTTCCTAATCCGATCATCGACTGATGATGAATCTTCATTCAAGAAAGTAGAGATACTTATTGCGTTTACTGGCTCATTCCAATGGTTGTCTTGGTACTGAACGTATTCCTCAATGCGGTTCCACCCTTCTTCCGCTGTGAGATTGGAAATCCTCCTGCCAGTGGGGGAGTCAATACTCTTTTGATCCTTACGGGAGATATTGTCGTAGAAGATTTGAACAAGCAACCAAAGATCGATGCCATGGTGTACTGCCTGTTGAATGAGGTCTTTGTAGCGATTCCAGGAGTTAATGATAGATTCTCCATATGTTTGATGGAAGTGAAGAATTTTGCTCCTAATTAATGCAGTTCTTCCAGAGGGAAAAACTTCTTGGTGAACTTGGCTGTGAGTTGTTCCCATGTGAGAATAGAATTGGGAGGAAGCTTATCGAGCCACTCCTTAGCCTGTCCATGAAGAGAAAATGGGAAAAACCTGAGTCTAGATGTCTCCTTGGATGCTCCGTCAGCATAGATAGCATCAACAATTTTTAAAAATTGTTTGATGTGGTAGATTGGGTTTTCGCTGGGGGGACCCATGGAATTGGCATGCATTTTGGATAAGCCAAATGTCGGAGGCATGCAATACCTCATTGACTTGTTCAGAAGGGTAGACAATGGCGCTAGTGAATCCAGATGCAGAAGGGGAAGAGTATTCCCTGAGTGATTTTGCTTTAGGGGGATTGACAGGTCTATTCACCGGAGTGGCGAGAATTTCCTCACCATGTTGGCTCATATTGTCAACGTTGATGGTCTCAGGGGATTGTGGGGAATGAGATGACTCCTCGTCAGTTGTGACTTCATCAAAGTTGATGGAAGTGCCTTGAGGTTCCGAATCATGGAGAGCCTTTCTTCGCCTGTTGAGCTCCCTTTCGGGTTCTGCAAATGGTTCAAGAAGGATTTTTGTGGAACTGCAGGTTTTAAGTTTCCTAAGGGGGTTGGTAGGGGGGTTATCACCTTCCCTGTTGAAAAGTGATGGGGTAACGAACAAAGGTCACGAAGAAGGGGTATAGACTAAAGAAAGCTAAAAAATGAGAAAAAAGTTTACTTGATAGGAATCAAGCAAAGAAACCTAAACGAGGTGGACTACTAACTAGCTATTCTATTCCCCGGCAGCGGCGCCAAAAACTTGATACGCTTACACAGCGCGTTCGGGGTCAAAGGAACTTCCTTTTCGTCGAGCAAGTTTTTCAACACCCTAGGCAGTGAACCTAATCATTGTAGTGTAGTATTAGGGTAAGCCACGGGAATTGATATCATTCTCTAGGGGAATAGGAATGCTAGTGAGAAGTTACTACGCTAAGGTTGGGGTTGAGGAAGATTATTTTTTATCTTTTTTATGTTTTTTTAGAAAAGGAAAAGTACGAATCTCGGGGTTTGGATTTGGAGGGTTGGTATTTCTACCGATTACTCTACTATTATCTAATTATATAAACTAAGGTGGTGGTAGTTTATGTCTAATTATTGTGTGCTCGTATGATAGTTTAAAGATGTGTTTACTTAGGTTTTACTACTCCTTAATTATCTTCTATTGGTGGTTGAATTGTCACGTCCTTATTCCTAGTTGCGTTGTGTTTCTAAAGTTGTAGGGTATGCGTTCCTCCCTAACTCTTTGAAGTTACCAAAGGGTCTCGTCTACAAAACCCACAAGGGATGATAAACTCTAACTCTAAGGCCTCTTTGGATTGTTTAGCTTACAACAACTCAAGGTGCTATAACCTAAGGTTCACAAAGATTAATCAAGCATTAAGTACACAACGAATGACCTATCGCATTTCTAGATCATAAATCAACTAAGATAAGAAACAACCAATCAATATTCAATAACTAAGTTTCATATTCCCTAAGCAAACACACAAGTAAATTAGCCGGACATGGAGAACATGCAAGCATACACACAAATAATTGAAGACATAATTAAATTAATGAAGTAAACAACTTATCTTGGTGTAAGATAGGGTTTAGAACCCTAAAATACGACCTTGGTTCGGTTTAGGTTTTACTCCAAAAGTTTACCCAAAAGACTACTCTCTAAAACTGAAAAATTCGGATTCTATATATAAGATTACATGTGCGACGGCGTCACCTTATGATTTGTGACGCCGTTGTGTCGCCGTCATTAGGGTTTTGTCTTGGCCAAGTTAATCTTGCGACGGCGTCACCTTATGCTTGTGACGCCGTCCTCTTTAGCTTCTGACGCCATCTGGATTGGATCTAGGCCGTCTGAGTAGCGACGGCCTACTCTTTTAAAGCCCGATGTCGCCACTTGAAAATAGGGTTTTTGGCTTCTGTCCCGTCACAAAAATCCTCTGATGGCGTCGCAGATAAGCAGGGACGCCGTCCCCTTGTAATTTAGCAGCTTGAGTGTCTCGATTCTTGACTTTGGCCATTTTCTTCATATATCCGCGCCTTTTCGTCCAAATAAGTGCCATTACAGTAGTTTGCCTTCAAGAGACCTAAAAAGTGAAAAGGAACGATATTAAGCAATAACGGATACAAAAGTGATCAAATAAGGGCTTAAACAACCCCTCAAAAAGGTACATTTTAAAACCTTATCAGTGGGATCCGGGGAACAGTAGAGGTTTTTCCTCTATAAATAGTGAGCCATTTCTTCATTGTTTATTATCTTTTTCAATCCCTTTCTAACACACTTTCTCCCCTGAGTTAAATCTCACTAACCTTAAATCCAAGAGATCTATGTTTGTAGTTTTGTTTTTGTGTGATCTTCTAGGTTCCTCTTAAAGGCAAGATCACCACCTTTGAAGTCGAGCAAGCTCAAGTCCATGAGTTGCCATGCTTCCTCATCATCAAGGCTATTGAAGTCCTCTTGTTGATGATCTCTTTCTTTCTTCTAAGAAGTATAGTGTTGAATACATTAGTGAAAGATGTCTCAAGTGTCAAGAAGAAGATATTAGTGAAGGGTATCTATCGTCTATAGGATAAGCACTTGTGGTAGGTGCTTAGAAGTAAAGACAAGAAGCATTAGTGAACGGTGCTTAGAAGTCAAGACAAAGAAGCATTAGTGAAAGGTGCTTAAAAGTGAAGACACAAGACATTAGTGAAAGGTGTCTTGTAGATCTAGTCAAAGGCATTAGTGAAAGGTGCCTTAGATGTACATTGGATATGGTGTGTTTCGATGTACAAGATAGACTAGTATTAGATCCAAGGATATTGATATCCTTGATGATGTTGTAAAGGAGTAGATCTCCTTAGGGATTAGTCGTTGGTGTAGTGTGGTAGTAGTTCCTCCATTGCAATGGAACTAGGTGCTTAGCCTAGTACCTAATAAAGGGTAGGCGACGTTGTGAAGGTGTAGTTCACCTTGGAGTGAAAGAACTATGTACTTAGCCTAGTACCTTATAAAGGGTAGGCAATGTTGTGATAGGATTAGTTCTCCTAAGGTGTGAAAGAACTCGGTGGTTAGCCTAGCACCGTATAAAGGGTAGGCGACATTGTGTTAGATGTTGTTCGCCTTGGTGTGAAGGAACTCGGTATTTAGCTTAGTACCGGAAAAAGGTTAAGCGACGTTGTGAAGGATTCTCCGCCATAAGGAGATTGGTGTAGTGTTTACGAACTCTCGAGTAGGTGACTCAGGGAGTGGAGTAGGGCAAGGAAGGTGTCCTTGTAGCTGAACCACTATAAATACTCATGTTGTGGTTTTGTGCTTCTTACTCTTATCTTTTCATTACTTATCTTTATATGCTTGTTTATCAACATCCAACACACACATCCAAATAGATTGACATAAGTCGATCTAAATAGATTAAAAGGAAGTTTTAATTGGTAAAACTATTCAACCCCCCCTTCTAGTTTTCTACAAAAAGGTTAAGCGATGTTGCGAAGGCTTCTCCGCCATAAGGAGAATGGTGT
The DNA here is from genome assembly GCA_019973895.1 of Chrysanthemum seticuspe. Classification (NCBI taxonomy): domain Eukaryota; kingdom Viridiplantae; phylum Streptophyta; class Magnoliopsida; order Asterales; family Asteraceae; genus Chrysanthemum; species Chrysanthemum seticuspe. Next base: position 211,171,594 of record BPTQ01000001.1, on the reverse strand, counting down.
AGTGATTACAAACTCTCGAGTAGGTGACTCGGGGACCGGAGTAGGGCAAGGAAGGTGTCCTTGTAGCCGAACCACTATAAATACTCGTGTTGTGGTTTTGTGCTTCTTACTCTTATATTTCATTACATGATTTTATATGTTTGTTTATCAATATCCAACACACACATCCAAATAGATTGACATAAGTCGATCTAAATAGATTAAAAGGAAGTTGTAATTGGCAAAACTATTCAACCCCCCCCCCCTTCTAGTTTTCCACAATTGGTCTCAGAGCTTCGTTACCAAGTTTCTTGAAGTATATTGTACTTTAAAAACTTGATACGATCCATGGTTAATTGAAAACTACAAAGAAGGTTTTTCATAAAAACAAACACCATGTCTTTTAAAACTATATGTTTGGATGTTGATTTGATAACAACATTTTTTTTACTTTTTCATTTAATTGCACTAATCTTCTTTGTCATGTTGATTAGTCAAAGCTCATACCCACCAAGCTATAGGAATCGCTTGGTAACAAGAATACCTTCCGTAAGAAGGTATCTTAAATGCAAAGGAGCTGGAATCGTCTAAGTGACATTTGCTGTGTCATTTGTAAAGACATTCCTAAGTGCGCTAGAGGTATGATTTTCTTTTTTATTATGCTTGATAATTAAGTATGCCTATATAGGTACTTATATGATTATCTTTTGTGCATATACATGTTTTACATGAAGCTTCATTAGGAAGCCTTTTTCTCACATACGTGTTATATTTCTCATCTAAAGTCGTGGTATATAAACTTATGTTTTATTTCTTTTAATCCAATAATAAAACAAAACACAAATTTCGAAAAATACTCCTTCCCCATAAATATGCCACTCGACGCCCACTTTATCAAATCCTCACTTTTCAAATCTTTTAATTTCAAAAATTCCCTCTCATTCAAAATTTCATCTTCCTCTCCATCTCATCTCAACCGAAACCAAGAAGAATCATCTTCAACATGGTTAACATTGCCTTCGTGCTCATCGTCTTAACACTCATCGCACTTGTGTTCCCTATGATGAAGTTCACATACGGAGAAATTTACTTTGTGTTGTTAATCTACATTGGGGTTATATACCCAATCCTTTGTATCATCCTTAGCATTGAAATGAAATATTACTAATAATCTAAGTTTATCTAGGTTATTATCATAATGTGTTTATCATTTCTCTTTGTTTTATCTCTTTCTCTCATGATACATTAGAAGTCATGTATGCATGTTAAAAGAAAATGTAGGCTAAAACACATATCTTGGTATAAAACTATGAGATATAAAAACCTATGCTTTTCATAAAATATGTTTCTGTAATTACAGATCTACGAATCCCGGAAGTTATACTAGCATGATCCCTTTTGAAAAGGAACCGTGGGATCCGTCCTACTGGAGAATAGTTTTTCATGCAAATTAAAAACCACTTTTCTTCTAAAAGTAATTCTCCACTAGTATGTCAAAACCATAAGTGAGTTAAGTGTCTTTCTTGTTAAAAACCATTGTTAATAAAAATCTGATAAAAACGTTAGATAATCATTGGTTGACCACAAACATCTCTTTCTATTAACTCGTCTTTTCTCTAGATTCCACTATGTCGCACGAATACGAGTTTGATTTTTCACTCACAAGCTTCTACACCCCAAACATCTCCCTTGAGCCCAACACACCTAGCAACCACGTTCGTGGGTTCAATAATCTCAAAACGCGTCATTTCCACGAAGGACGTATTGTAGACACTCCTCTACAATTTGAAGAAGATATCAATACCTCCTTCCGAACCATAGGACTAGAATGTCTTCTCAAAATCAATGATAAAATATGTCCAAGGTTCATACTGGAATTCTTCGGCCAAGTCGAACTCGTTCGTAACGAGGATCGCTCTCTATCTCTTTGGTTTTGGATAAAAAACCAAAAGTTTATCCTAACCCTTGGGCAATTTGCCAACATCCTCTGAATTCCCAATCATGGACAATGTGCCTTCACCGAAGATTGGTCTCTTGACTCTCTCTTCAACTTCCATGAAGAAAATAGTCCGTATTGTTCTCACATTCCTTCCCCTCAAGACTTGATTCACATATTATGCAAACCCCATCACTCCAATCCAAACATCATCTACACACGACATATTCTAGAAGAGTACAAACCCCTTGCACTCATCCTACGTGAAAATGTTTGGAGCCTTAAGGGAAATCGAGAAATTCTTCCCGCTTGTTGTGCTCACATAATGTATTGTTTGCTAACACAACAACCGAACAATCTCGCCTACTTCTTTGCAAGGCGAATTGTAAATCTTCAAGGGTCCAAGAACAAACTTATTCCTTATGGAATGTTCTTGACGCACCTTTATCATAACCTCATGTATCATCATCCTCAATTTCAAAGTCCGTTGTACGTACTTGTAAACAAGATGATGGAACCTCTAAACACATCCCTCATGAAGATGTTCTTCATTCCCGAATCGGAAAACACTCATCAACCATTTGATGATCCTTCAAATGAAAATGCTCAAGGAACTTAGTAGTCTTTCAAATAGGATCAATCCTCTTATACTCGTGCTTTATCAATGTAATCCTATTTCCTTCATGAAATAAAACATCTTACATTTGATATCTTAGTATTAGAACCCCTTTAAACTAACTGATGAGTGCTTATTCACTCATCATTTTTACCCATCTAAGCCCACCAAAAACGTCCAAAAACACTGAAATATAACCAATTATGCTGCAGATATCCTTGGAATGTGTTTTTACGTGTTTCAGGTACAAAGGATCGAAAACAGGGCAAAAACGAACAGAAATGAGCTCGGACTGGAAAACGTGCTTTGCAGATGGAGCCGGAAGCGGATTTTCTACATTTTCGGAGCCCGGGATACATATTTGGGAGTGAGCTTGGGGAATCAGACTCAAAAACCTATCCCTAAATCCAAATTACCATTTTACCCTTCACCCGAACCCAAAATTTTCAACTTACCCTTAAAACGTACTTCATTTAAAACAATCATTTTCACCTTTAACCATTTTTTTTTTTCTTACAACAATTATTTTTATTTAAACCAATTTTTATTTAAATTATTTTCTTTCTAGTAAAAAAAAAAAATAATAAATAAAAGTTTTAAATCAAAATCAGTAAAATACTTAATTTATTTTTAAACCTTAAACCCTTTTTAATACCTTAACCCAAAAAAAAATAAAACCTTTTACACCCCATTAAAACCCTTTAAAAATATTTTACCCATCTCCCTTTCTTCTTATTTCCCAAACCAGAAACACAAACCCAGATGCCCTGCTTCTCCCATTTGCCCGCCAAAACCATTCCTCAACATCCCTTGTCTTCTTCCCAACATATCACTATCTCAACCCTGGTCCCCAGCTCATACCCTCCCCCACAAGCACATGGTCTCACTTGCCATGTTGGCAATCCTAAGTTTCCCCATTGGAGCTTATGTGAAGACTCAAGATGGACGACTCAGATTCACTCCTTGGTCCCCAAGATGGATTGATGGCTGAGATTGAAGCTAAGAAAGCACAAGATGCTCAATCCTCTCATTTGTCTCACAAAACAAGCACAAAAGCTCAAGCATATGAAGACCCAAGAGTAGTATAAATAGTAGTCCATTGTAGCCAAGTTTGGCAGTAGGTTTTAAATAGAATTTTTAGTTTAATTTATGTTTTAACTTAGTTGTAATGTTTTATTTTTATGAATGAAAAAAGTTTTCCTACTTGTCTTATTTTTCTGCTTATAGGCTAATAAGCACTTGAGTGCTTATTGGTTTTTTTTTTTATCTCTTGTTATCTATTCTAAAGTCTAATTTTTATCTGCTAATCTGTCTTTGAAAAGAAAAAGCCAAATTAAGTTTTTTTTACTTCATTTTCAAAACAGTTAAGCCCTGTACAGGGGTGTTTGGTTTAAGCTTTATCTTGGGTCAAAACACATTCTCACCCACTTTGACTTTGTAAGTCAAAGTGGTTTTAAGGTTTTAAAGTCGTTTTGAATGAAGTAAAACTGAGTTAACAAGCTTTGCTAAGTTTTGAAAAGAAAAAAAAATCATACCAGTTCTGTTACTGCAGTCCCATAGCAGCTTGTTCACAGCTTATTTATAAGCTGTCCTAAGCTTTTCATAGGATCCCAAGTAGCTTTTTAAGGTCTCCTCTATCCCTAGTTTACATATTAAGTCCCCTTTTAGGATTAGGATTAGAGTTAGTAGCTTATTTTCAAGCCAAATCAGCCCCCACTTGGCAGTTTTGCTGTCCCATAACAGCAGCCTCTACAGCAGCCTTTTCCAGCTTATTTAGTGCTTATTAGTTGTTCCTTCTAGCTTATTTAGACAACTTTAGTGCTTATTAGGTCCTAAAGATTAGGTGAGTTAGTTTTTAGCTTATCTCTTGCTTATTGTATGCTTATTTAGCCTTTTAGAATAGCTTAGTATACCCTTTGTATGCTCATTTTCCTCATTAGCTTAGGACTCTTAAATGCTTATAACTGCTTATTTCCCTTGTTTGCCTGTTACCTCTAGCTTATTTTAGTTTTTATAAATGCATACCAGCTTGTTACATTGACCTTATCTTATCATTGCTTATTCATAAGTTCATTTAGCATAAAATCTGTCAATAGGTGTGTTTGTTTTGCTTCTGTCACTATCTGTTGGAGATAAGCAGTCATAACAGCTTATTTAGCTTTTTCAAAAGTTTAAGTTTTTGATAAAATTGCTTATTTAGTTCTATTATTAAGCTGCAAAAAGAAAAATTGAAAAAAAAAATATTGTGCAAAAAAGGTGCAAAGCACCAGGTTCGAACTCAAGCCTCTTGGCTCACCACACACACTCTCATCCAACTGCCCTAGGGTATTTGTTCGGTTTAATCTTGCACTATTAAAACTTTAAACACTCATTCAGTTTTTAGCTTATTCGATTATTTGGCTTTTTAAGTGCTTATTTACAAAAGCAGTACCATAGTTTTTTATTTTTCTCAAAATCAGTTAGGTTTAAAGTATTTTTAGTGAATTTTTCAGAATTTTCCAAAACGTTTTAGTATTTTTTATAATTAAATTAGATTAAATTAGTTTTTAAATCATAATAAATAATTTAAAAGTCGAAAAAATACCCGGCTTTTTCCTAAAATTATTTTTAGTCGTTTAGAACGTAGGAAAATTAGTTTCACATCCTTAGGCCTTAAATTGCATCATTTTCACTTTTTGAGGCTCGGGATTAGCCCGGGTTTTCACGTTTTTGCATATTATCACTCTAGGACTTAGTGTAACTTAATTTTATTGTTCCGTATGCTTAGTAGTAGTTAGTTTGTCATTTATTTTGTTTCCCTAGCCTTAATTACTTTCCCTTTAGTTAATTTGTAGAAAACGTAATCAAAAACAAAAACCCGTAACATCGAGCATTTTAATAACAAACCTCAAACGAAATTCTCAATTCACACCTCGTTGGGAAACGACCCGGATATCCTTATCCGGTATCACATATCTCACTCACGGGATTTGATTGACTAACCTTTTTCCTAAGAGGTTTTCGATTTGATTCTCGTGTTTATTTTGATATTGATATTATTATACTATTTCATCCATACACACCACCTTAAGACCTACCAATTTTTGGTGCCGCTGCCGGGGAGGTTGTGTCGCGACAATATCGTTGAAGGTTTGACGATTAGTGACTCGAGATCCTTCCTTCGTGAAGTTATTGTTTTTATAAAAATCAAAAAAGTAAAAAAATATTTTCCTTTTTCTTTTGTGTATATATATATATATCATATTAAAAATACAAAAAGATTTTCCCTTTTGTTTTTGAGCTAAAAAAGAAGACACCAATTATATAACATTCTCAACGGAGGTGTTATCATTAATAAGTTACCGAACTAAAGATCAAAAACTTGCCTTTGTGTCGCTTGTGAATTGATTTATTTCTATCGGATAAACAAACTGTGTGGTGGGTATAAGGACGGCCTGACATTAAATTGCGGCTGAAAAGAAGCGGGTTTTTAATAAGCTTCGCGCTGACCTAAAAAAGCTTCTCCGCTCGCTTGTGCGTTTGTCTTATAGAGGTGATTTATTCAGTTGGGATTATTGGTTAAGTTCACTGTTGTTTTCGAATACCGTATCATTTTAATTGCCTTGGTTTTTAAAGTGCATGCGCACTCGCTCTCAATCAAGACGACTTCAGAATCAAAATCAGAACGTACCCGAGTTACGTAATATGGCTGGTAACAACGTACCACCCAACCCCGGTCCCGATCCTCCTCCCGTTAATCAAAATGTAGCTCCCGATCTCCGAACGATGGAGGAGCTATGTCAACCTACAATGTACGGGAGGGGAGGACCCATTGCACCGACTAATATTCAAGCTACCGATTTTAGCTTGAAACATCATATGATAGAACAAGTAAAAAACAGTTGTCAATTTCATGGTTTACCAGATGAAGATGCTAACAAGCATCTTGATAAATTTCTGACCGCTACTCAGAGTATGAAACAAAATGGGGTCTCCGATGACGCCCTTCTTCTCTATCTCTTCCCATACTCTTTGACTCATCATGCTACTTCTTGGTTTGATCGACTCCCGAAGAATTCGATTCATACCTTCGAGGAAATGGTTTCTAAGTTTCTGGCAAAGTACTTTCCACCGTCGATGGTGACGAAGTTGAGAAACGATATCAGTAATTTTCGACAATATCCCGACGAATCTTTGTTTGAAGCTTGGGAACGTTATAAGCTTGCAATTGATCGATGTCCGAATCATAACCGAATATTGCAAGGGTTCGAAGTTTGTTTCTAAGCAGCCCTATAACAGCTTTTAATGACTATAGCAAAGAGTTGAAGCAGTGGTAGCTGCCACCTTTCATGAAACGGTCTTTGAATCTTTGGTAAAGGAGCTTCCATACTTAGCTTAAGAAGCCCTCAGCTAGTTTGGTTCTTCATCGTACTACTCAGTTTCTCATACCCTTCTCTATCTCTTCTTCCCGCAGTAGCCTCTGGGGTAAAACAAAGTATGAGACTCATCGCCAGTCTTTAAATAGTTCTACGAACAATCGTAGAAGTAGACCATTTGGTACTTTAACTGTTGACAAAAAATGAACAAGATAGTATACTAC
>BPTQ01000001.1:210894693-211164474 GCA_019973895.1 Chrysanthemum seticuspe | reverse complement strand
AGAACTTCTGCACGTTCGAGTTCAGGTACTCAACGGTACGAAGCAGTAGTAGTTCTGTTGCTTCCAAGAGAACAACTATCTAGATGGAAAGAAGAATCTACAACCCAACTTCCGTAATCACTTCTTACGGATTTCCACAGTTCTACTTTCGTAATCACTTTCCACGAGTAGTAGGCACAGTTCCGTCATCACTTCCTACGATTTCCACAGTTCTGCTTCCGTAATCACTTCCCACGGTTCGCAACACAGTTTCCGTAATCACTTCCTACGGTTTCTTAGTTTAGTTCATCGTAAACACTTCTTTACGGATCCAGCATATTAGCTACTCCACGTAGCAATATGTATATTCATAAACAAATAAATGTTCCTACCACTATAGGAACTACCACAACATTGTTCCTCATCTAGAGGAGCTCTAATCCACAACACCATCAAGGATATCACCATCCTTGTAAATAAACAAATACTTATATGTATAACGATGCACCTCATCGATTATACGACCTAGGCATTTCTTCACAAATGCTACTTGATTTGATTCTTTGGCATCCTTCACTAATGCCTTTGACACAACGCTTGGCACCCTTCACTAATGCCTTCGTCTTGACACCTTTAGCATCCTTCACTACTGCCTTGACACGGATGATGAGCACCTTTCACTAATGCTTTCATCTTGACACCTTTAGGCATTCTTCACTAATGCCTTCAACCCAACATCTAAGAAGAAAGGTAGATCTATCAACAAGAGAACCTTCGTTGTCTTGATGATGACGAAGCATGGCAACTCATGGACTTGAGCTTGCACGTCTTCAAGAAGTGGTGATCTTTCCTTTAAGAGGAACCTAGAAGATCACACAAAAAACAAAAGAAAAAACTACATAGATCACTTGGATCTAAGGTTAGAGGGTTAGAATACTTGGGGAAAGTATGTGTGTAAAAACCATCATTAGAAAGGAAGAAATGGCTCTCTATTTATAGAGAAAATTCTCTTCTGTTTCCCCGGATCCCACGGATCCCTTTCACTTGGGATCCGGCTAGCACAAAGCCAGGGATCCGTGGAATGCTCCTCTTTACCCATGGGTATTTTTGGTTATGGGTCATGGGTCATGGGTCATGGGTCATGGGTTGATCCATGGTTTTATTTCTAGATACAATGAACTTGGTTAAGTGGTATATATAAAACCATGGGTTATGGGTGAATACCATTTGCTAGTTTTTACCCATTTAGTATATACTTGTTTTTACCCATTTTAGTATACTTAGTTTAAGTATATGCTAACCCAATATGTAAACACTAGTTGTTGTACATATGTATTTAAATCATAAAATCACTTATACTTGTTTTAGTGTTTTATGTGAAAGCGTAAGTGTGTTAGGAAACTATTAACTCAAACTATTTATGTATTCTATTTGTTTCGTTAAAATGATTTTACGTTTGTTATTGACAAAACATTAGAAGATCGTGAAATATAAATGAACGTTTTAACAGCTTATTTGTATTAACACTTCAATTGAGCTTGTTTTTGTCTGAAATTTGGTACAATTGATCCTTGGTTGGTGGTCTTGAGGTCCACAGATCTGGTTTTCACACTAGCTTATTGGTTAAGCTTTAGCATTAAGCTTAAAGTAGATAGGTTAAAGCTGTTTGCATCTTAAAATTCAGTCACACTAAATCATTGTAGATTGCTTTTTAGAGGTTTAAGCTAGTTGGAATTATTTGCTTTTAAGTTGTTTTAGCATACTATAGCTGTTGTGTTCATTTAGTGCCTATTTGTGCTCATTTGCTTATTTTAAGTAGCTTAATAATAAGCAGTTTCACTTCAGTTGTATTTCCAGCATTCTAAACTTATTTTTCTCATTTTTCCTAGAATCAGAATAATATTTTAGATTTTTCCATAATTTTTCATAATTTTCCAGTACTGTTTACTATTTTTCTAATTTTAAACTAGTTTTTATTACTTTTTAATTACTTTTAAATACAAATAATTCAGAAAAGCTTTTAAAAAATAATTTTTCATTTTTCCTAGATTAAGATAAATACAAAAAGCCAAAAAAATATTTTTTAATATTTTTCTTAGTTCAAATTATAATTTTTAGCAATTTATTTAGTTTTAATTAGTTTTTAAATCATAGAAATTAGAAATTAATTCAGAAAAATACAAATCCAATTTTCAAAAGACTCTTCAGTTATTTTAGAATTTTAAAAAGTAGTTTCATAATTTTCTCTCTAGTTTTCATAATTTTTAGATATTTAGTTTTATTTTTAAAATTATAAATTAGTTTTTAATTCAAATAAATTCAAGAAAATTCATAAAAATTAGTTTTCAATTTTAGTTAAGTTTCAAATTGAATTTTTAGTATAAAAGTAATTTTAGATCATTTTTTTTAGACGTAGTTGCATTTTATTTAAGTTCTAGATTAATTCGCGTATTTCGGATTCTCCGTAGTGTAATTTCCCTTTTATGCTTTCCCATTTCCCGTAGTTTAGATAAAATCAAAAATCCAAAACATCGATCATTTTAATAAAAAACCTTAAATGACGTTGCCCATTCACACCTCGTTGGGACACGACTCGGATTTCCTAATCCGTATCACTTATCACTCACGGGATTCGATTCACTATCCTTTTTCCTAAAGGGATTTTAAATCATTCCTTGTGGTTATTTTTTATATCGATATTGTAAGTTTTATCCATACACACACCACCCTAAACCTACAACGAATCAAATTTTGGCGCCGCTGCTGGGGAGGTTGTGTCGCGACAATATCGTTAACGGTTTGACGATTAGTGACTCGAGATCCTTCCTTCGTGAAGTTATTATTTTTATAAAATAAAAAAAGTAAAAAATATTTTCCTTTTTCTTTTGTATATATAAATATCATATTAAAAATACAAAAAGATTTTCCCTTTTGTTTTTGAGCTAAAAAAGAATACATCAATTATATAACATCTCTCAACTTGAGGTGTTATCATTAGTAAGTTCCCGAACTAAAGATCAAAAACTTGCCTTTGTGTCGCTTGTGAGTCGATTTATTTCTATCGGATAAACAAACTATAAGAGGGGAAAAGGACGGCCTGACATTAAATTGCGGCTGAAAAGAGACGGGTTTTTAATACGCTTCGCGCTGACCTCTGTTTCTCCGCTCCCTTTGTGCGTCTGTCTTATAGAAGTGATTTATTCACTTGGGATTATTGGTTTAAGTTCACTGTTGTTTTCGAATACCGTATCATTTTAATTTCCTTGGTTTTTAAAGTGCATGCGCACTCGCTCTCGATCAAGACGACTTCAGAATCAAAATCAGAACGTACCCGAGTTACGTAATATGGCTGCTAACAACGTACCACCAAACCCGGTCCCAATCCTCCTCCCGTTAATCAAAATGTAGCTCCCGATCTCCGAACGATGGAGGAGCTATGTCAACCTACAATGTACGGGAGGGGAGGACCCATTGCACCGACTAATTTTCAAGCTACCGATTTTAGCTTGAAAAATCATATGATAGAACAAGTAAAAAACAGTTGTCAATTTCATGGTTTACCAGATGAAGATGCTAACAAGCATCTTGATAAATTTCTGACCGCTACTCAGAGTATGAAACAAAATGGGGTCTCCGATGATGCCCTTCGTCTATATCTTTTCCCATACTCTTTGACTCATGATGCCACTTCTTGGTTTGATCGACTCCCGAAGAATTCGATTCATACCTTCGAGGAGATGGTTTCTAAGTTTCTGGCAAAGTACTTTCCACCTTCGATGGTGATGAAGTTGAGAAACGATATCAGTAATTTTCGAAAATATCCCGACGAATCTTTGTTTGAAGCATGGGAACGTTATAAGCTTGCGATTGATCGATGTCCGAATCATAACATGTTGCTTGTCACTCAAATTGATACATTTTATAATGGTTTGACGTTGCGACACCGTGAGACAATCAATGCTGCTGCCGGTGGAACTTTTATGAAACGACGTCCCAAGGAATGCTACGATCTTATCGAAAACATGACCGCACATCACAATTATTGGGATTCTACCGCCGAACGGGGTGAATCATCTCGATCAAATACGTCTTCTTCTCTCGAAATAGCCGCTCTGAACAAAAAGACGGACGATATCTTAAGGATACATCAAATGAATAATCAGAATCAACATCAACAAGTGAAAGCGGTACACCCGACTTGTGAGAATTGTGGAGGTCCACATTCTTATTCTGAGTGTCCAGCCGTCGGTGGCTACGCACATGAGAATGTTTATGCTGCTACGGGAAACTACAATCAACCGCAAGGAGATCAAAATCTTTTTAGCTACCGTTCAAACAATTATCTCGGACCTCCCAGTTTCAACAAACCTCAACACCAAAACCAAAATCAAAACCGTTTCAATGGTAACCACAATGTTAATCAGAACCGAGGAGCTAATGTTAATCATGTTAATCAACAATACCAAGCTCCTCCACCTCAAGTTTACCAACAACCACCTCCTCCTCAACATCAATATCAACCACCTCCACCTCAACAACCTTATCAAGCACCTCATCAAGTTGCTCCGAACAACGAGTTTCTAACTTACATGAAGAACTCCGATTACACCATTAAATGTTTGCAAACTCAAATTAACGGCATGAGGACGGATTTCAAAAAGGAAATTGAAGCTACAAGTAACAAACAGGTGACTGAAATGAGGAATATGATGGCTAGTTTCTTTCAAGCCAATCAACCTTCTACTTCTTATTCTCAACCCTCGGGTTTCGGTTCACTTCCGAGTAATACGATTCCCAACTCGAGAGGTGACATGAAAGCGATCACTACCCGAAGTGGTGTAGCTTACGATGGACCTACGGCTCCTACCACTAATTCTTCTTCTCCGTCTCGTGTGGTAGACCATGAGACCGGGGTGACAAAGGACCCGGTGGTTATTCTCAAGAAACTTCCTGAAAAGTTAGGTGACCCTGGCAAGTTCCTCATTCTGTGAGATTTTCAAGGAATTATTCTCATACCGTTCTCTTTTAATTGCCTTGGTTTTTTAAAGTGCATGCGCACTCGTTCTAATAACTACAGACCGATACGTGAAACTGCTACAATTACGAGAAGGCGAAATAGACGTGCTCAATTAGTCGAACCCGAGATTCGAACTAATCCAACTCCGCCCATCGTCGAAATGGCGGAGGACAAGCGATCTATGTTGGAGCAACTACAAGCACCCACCGAGGGTTATGGAGAAGCCATCGTCGTCCTGGCAATCGTTGCCGACAACTTTGAGCTTAAACACGGCTTGATCAACTTGGTATCATCGAGCCAATTTTACGGATTTGAGAGAGACGATCCTCACTCTCATATCTGACGATTCAACAAGCTCACGTCTACGATCAAGTACTGTAACGTTCCAGAAGAGGCTATCAAGCTACTGCTCTTCCCATTCTCACTCGAGGGGGCCGCCCGGATTTGGCTTGAAAAACTACCCCCTCGATCGATAACCACATGGGATAATTTAGTGGTAAAATTCGTGAACGAATTCTTCCCACCGTCTAAAACAACAAGCTTAAAAAATGAAATAACAAAATTCACACAAATATTTGATGAATCATTTAGTGAGGCATGGGACTGATTTAAAGATTTGCTTAGGCAATGTCCCCATCATGGTTTTACAGAATTACACCAACTTGATACGTTTATAACGGTTTGAATGAGAATGATCAAGACTCTCTCAATGCTTCCGCGGGTGGTAATTTGTTGACCAGATCAACAAGAGATGCCTTGTCGATTATTGAGAACAAATCCAAAGTTCGCACCTCACGTAGCAAATCGGTTGCTGCCCGAGTGATTGTTTCACCATCGTCCTCGTCTTTTGAAAATACGTCTAGCACCAATGCTAAGATTGATAAGCTTACGGATATGATACAGGCTTTGGTTAAGATTAAGACGGCTAAGATTAATTCTTCTCCACCCACTCAAGTCAAAGCGGTGGAATCGACTTGTACTACTTGTGGTGGCCCGCATGCCTACTACAATTTTACCGCTACCGATGGTAATCCTTTCGAAGCTAATGCCGTAACCGGAGGTAACCAATACCATCCTCAAGTTGAACCGAACCCTCATGTTAGTAATCAAATGGGACCTCTGGGATTTTCTCAATCGAACAATCAGACTCGTTTAAATCAGAATCAAGTTCGTGGACCAAATGTTCAAAACCAATTCAAAGCCCCACCAAATCAATACCCGACCCAAGGGGTCAATTACAATCAAGGATATCAAAATTCAAGCTATCAAGCTCTGCCTTTTCCCTCTAATGAATTCTCGAATTACGTTCAACGCAATAATGCTACAATCCACACCATGCAAACTCGGATTTCAACTTTGAGAAATGAGTTCCAAACTTCGTTAACTAGACAAAGCAATGAATTTAGGAATGAAATTCGACTTCAGAACAACAAGATGGATGCTTTACAGAAAAAACTTGAGAACATGTTGAACGCTGTTTTGTACCAAATGAGTCAACCCTCGGGTTCCGGTTCTCTTCCAAGTAACACGATTCCAAACCCGAAGGGAGAAATGAAATCCATAACCATTCTAGATGATGGGCCCCCAATGACTACTTCCTCTCTGGTGAGGAGTGTAGCACGAGAGACCGAGGTGACAAAGGACCCGGTAATTCCTCTTGATAATGGAAAAGCCAAATACGTCCAACCTCTGGTTGCCCAAGTTCCTTATATCTCTGTCAAAATGCCAAGTTCTAACCTTACACCGTGCAAATCTATTTAATCAAGGTTCGACAAAATGAAAGTTGTTTCCGGAACCAAATTCAAACTTATGACTGATATGATCAAAGCTGCTGACATGATTTATGAAAAGAAATTGGAACAAATTTCAAAGATTTCACTTGAGCCTACTCCGTCTAATTCTTCCTCGAACCAAGCTCCCGAGAAGCTTGGTGATCTCGGGAAATTTCTCCTTCCTTGCTCTTTGAATGATATTGAGGAATATAATGCCCTAACCGATTCGGGTGCAAGCATAAGTCTCATGCCTCTTGCGATATATCATGAGCTTGGATTGAAGACACTTATACCGACTCGTATGACTATCGAATTAGCTAATCGAACAATTGCTTACACGGTTGGTGTAGTCAACGATGTTGTGGTACGAGTGGATAAATTCCATTTTCCCGTTGATTTCGTTGTCGTTGATATAGAGGTTGACGCCCGAGTCCCTCTCACTCTTGGAAGACCATTCTTGAGAACGGCGAAAGTCCTTGTGGATCATTACCAAGGAACATTGACAATCAGAAAAGGAAATGAAAAGATAGTGTTTTATGCTGAGCAAACGTCAAAACCTCCACCCGATGATCATTCAATTCATAGCATCGGTGTGATTGATTTTTCTGAAGAAAGTGGCAATCCCACTTTACCGTCTAATCCGATTATGCCCGACTCTTTCCCGTCTTTCACTACGAAAAGTGACCCCATTTGGGAAGAGATCGAGGCCTTCCTTAATGATGATTCGATTCCAGTTGAGATTAATAATAATGCTACTTTTGACCCGGAGGGGGACATCCTTTTACTTGAAAAATTATTATATAATGAGCCGTCTTCGTACCCCCCCTCCGGATGATGTTGAAAAGTTGGAGAAAGTTAAGCCTAAACCGACTCGAATTGATCTTTCACGGTTTATGATAAAGAGTATGTCGACAATACTAGCTGAACGGAAAAAGAAACAAGAAAAGGAGTCTACAACGGTAGTGGTGGAAACTGCTAGCTCTAAGAGCACACCACTTGTCCCACCTCCGATTTCTAAGAAAATCGACTTTCCTTTGAGTGGCAATCCCACTCCTTCTTCTTCTATTATGGAACCTTCTTCTGAGATTTTCAAAATGACCTTCACGAATCCCTTGTTTGAATTCGATTCTGAATATACTCTAAAATTTGATAATCAACTCTTTGACGAATAAAGTGAGGAGTTCACCGATGAACTTGCTCCCACCGACTCGATTCTTTCCGAGAATAAAGAAAAATACGATGATCCATTTTTCCTGAAGAAAGATAAGGAAGTTAAGATTTCGACAGATGAACTTGTTGATATTGAGGTACAATATTATTTTTTATCCGAGAGTGATTCCTCTTATCGTGAGGATTTTCACGTAGATGATACTTCGATTTCGTTCCTTTCCGAGGACAAGATTTTTAATCCTGGGATACTCATCGAAGAAGACATTCATAAAACCAAAGTTTTCCGGAAAAAGGATCCTATCTTGGATGCCTTCATGTTTGAGCCTTTGAGTAACAATTCTCTGTACCTTGGACTCCCTTCTTCTATGGAGTCGTTTCTCTTTGATCCGTCATCTTTTCGTCCGCCCGCTAAACCGCCGGATGATGGATCACTCTTTCTTGTTAAACCTTTTGTGAGTTTGGGAGGAGTTATTTCGTATGTGCTTGAGCCCGACATTTTCTTTCCCTCCCAAACCACCCATTCTCTTTCCCTCCGGAGTGAGGATACCATCTTTGATCCGGGTATCCTTCCCGCTTGTTTCCCCAAGGACAAATGAATTCGGAGACGAGTCAGGCTAGCGATTCGGTGATAAAAAATAGTAGCGCTTCATGGGAGCCACCCCATGCTTATCCTTCTATCTTCTTTCTATTTTCTAATAAGTGACGTGAAGGGGTTAGCCTCTTCGATTTCTCGTGTTTGGTTGTTTGTGATGTTGTGTGTAGGATTCTCGATATGAAGACTCTCGTGCTCGAAGTTTGTCTTTTCTCCACTCGAGTTTCATGATCGTTGCTGATGGAAATCCGATATCCGAAATCTTATCGACTAATGTTTATCTTTGAGCATACTTAATAAACGGCTTTTAGATTTTCGTTGATACCCTTGCCTTTAAACATTGAGGACAATGTTTCGTTTTAGTCTGGGGTGGGTAATCTTCGATTTGATTTGACCGCACTTGCTTATTTTTGTCGTATACTCTCGCAACCCCGTTTTTCCTTAGAAAATGAAAAATTGTGCAAAAATGTGAAAATTTTGAAAAATTTTGTAAGCTTTTGCTAGTTTTATGATTGAAAAGTCTTTGCGAGTCTCTTAGAAGTTTCTTTAAATATGCGTTTTCTTGAAATAGCCTTTGCTAATTGCTTAGACAAGAGGCTATAAAATGCGATTCTAGCTCACAAGGCCAAGAATTTGCAAGTCTCCCTAAGTGATTTTAAATATGCGAAGCTTAAACAAGAAGTTGCTAGTTTCTAATAAGTGACTTTAAAAATGCGAGACTTGAGACTATTTTACGAAGCAATTGCTAAGTAATATATGTTTTGACACCTTGTTGACTTTCCGCTGGTGAGAGTAGGAATGGAATTCTGACTTGACCGGGCGTGTTGAGCCCTAGCTTGTTCCCTTAACCATAGATAATCTAAAAATTATTGGCTAAGCATCCGCAGATCTCATTATTTGGGATTTTAAATTTGCAGAGATCGAGGAATGATAGAGTTACTTATGAGTTTAGATGCGAAGCGTGGAGTAGATGGTTCTCTTTAGAGCCCATCGAAGGTACTTGTGGCTTTTTGTTCCCACAAGATTGTTTCACCCCATATCGTGAATAAATAATTAGAGATGTTGAGTTTTCTATGATAGTTAGTTCTTTATTCTTCTTTAGAGAATCCTTGCCCATGAGAGTTGGGTACACATCAAGGTACTGTTATTGTAGGACCTTACTAATATCAACCTTATCAAAAACCCAACACGTATATCACGTTAACAAAAACACAAACTATGCGTGAAGATGAAAGAAATAAAGATGAGAAAGATTGGTGACTTGATGTGTTATATGTTATGCGTATGTATGAGTAGAGAGATGAAAACAAGAGATGTTATATTGCTCCAAAGAAAACACACACATACACACTTTCAAGCACACCCCTCAAATGAGACTTTGAGGGGTATTTATAGTTCCTTACAATAATACCCTAATGGGTTTGGCAAGGGCCACGACTTGGACTTGGATTGGGCTTCGGATATATAAGCTTATAAACGGCTAGCATAGCTTATCTTTTAACCAATTAGCTTAGCCCAATCCACGAGCCCGATGACTATTCTATCACGATATGTAACACACGTTACAAAGTTACTAAAAGTGAATGACCATCACTTCTAATAAAAACTATTAAGGCTAACAATCTCCCCCTAAGGGGTGATCATTCAAAAGATGTTCCACTTGATAAGATCTTTACTTTCCTTGAGCTTGAACTTTGCGTGTAGATATAGAACAGTCTTAATTCTTTGTTCCTTCATGCTTTGTGATCAGTTGATGTGGTTGTCTGCCGTTGTCAACTTCGTTGGTTAGGTATCTCCACGTCTTTCTCCACCATGCTCACACTTCTATTTGACTTTGATGTTTCATTGTTGTGAAGTTCTCTAGTCTGTAAACTTTGTAGATTCTTTGACATTGACGAAGAATCATCTTTAACTTTGTGTAGCCTTTGATTTTGATGAGAACTTTCATGTGATGTTGGTATGAGCATGTGGAGAGTCTGCACGATCAATCCGCTCCGGAGCTTCCATAAGAAGAAAACATAAAATAAGGTTAGTAATAAGCGGATTCCGGCACTTACAAGTTTGAATTTCGAGGGTGTTAACAGCATAGTGTGAAAACACGTCTCTAATTCTCACAAGGGCCGTTCCTGAACTGGAGTCCCACAAGTGAGATAACGCGATGTACCGAGGTACACCTACAGTTCAGATGAGTCGCTGAGGTACACCGAAGCATCACCCCACGACTGTAGACCGTTTGAGACACACTAAGCGTAATCCACGGGGAGTTACCGAAGTGACCTGTTGTCAGGGCTATTTGATGTTGACCCTGGCAGGAGTTTCCATTCAATCACTGATGATCACAGATGTGAATCTTCTCATAAATGTTCTGGCAGATTGCTAAGATCTGCGTAGGACTCTAGAATATATCACTTGTGTCCTTATAGATGAACAGCAAGCGATGTCATGTCAAGTGTTCCTATGAGATCTTTTGATGAATCTCGTGGCTCTAGACTCAATTGGTGCATTTTGGTTTTCCTAAGCGGAGACTAGGGAGAGGGTCTCCTTCTTCAATACCAACGATCTCTAAGAGAAAGTGGATAGATTATGTAGGGTTCCCAGTGAGAATGAAACAAATCCTTTAAAGAGGAATTGAGTGGCTAGAAGGTTAGTGCAGTGCGTCACTGGGTCCATGACGTCTTTGTCTTCAATACCGGTGTCATCTTAGTGACAACCAGTAGCAGATGAATTGAACCCGGTTTCTGCCCTAAGGTTGAATTATGGAGGGCTATTTCTTTTCACCCTTTCTTTTACTTTTCTTTTTAATTCTTCAACCCCTTCTTTCTCCTTTCTCACATTACTCCTTTTTTCAATCATACCTAAGGACTTCTAATACTAACTATGGGTATTTGTCCTTGGGTAGATCCCTTCGGCTCTGGCGGATCATAGGACTGATTTCCTATCCTTAGTCACCTTATAACTCCATGATTGTCCCATGTTGCCATAAAACCTTTTCTTGAAAATCTCTCAGAGTGTTTATGATAGAAAACACGTTTGAAACACTCTGAGAGTTTTATATTTTCAGAAACACTCCCCCTTCACATGTGCTTATATTGTTTTGATAGAAATCTGCACATAGAGGGTAGAGTTCGCACTTTTTGAATTGATCTGCTCATGATAGACAATTCCCCACGAGACACGGTTACGTTGCTTAGTTAAAGAGTTCCATTGTCAGTTTTTAGGTGACAGCTAGCTCTAATAACTAACTTAAAGTTGTAAACACTCCTTGAAAAGAAGGTTAGACCCATGTAAGTTCATGTCTATCACAAGTTTCTCGAAATGGTACATTTACTGACTTTGATTTCTCGTCAATTCATTGGTTCCGACTGAGTCGAGCTCTTTTGAGATTCAAACAACGATCATTAAACCTTTTGATCACATTTTAATCATGTTTCTCCCCCTCAAAAATAGCATATCTATGATGTTTTTGAAACAAAATGATTTAAATGATATGTTTTTCGAAAAGCATTTGGAGAGAAACTGATTTAGCATGAATTTGGAACAATTTTAGTTTAATACTCCCCCTTAACGAAAGCATATTTTTCATACAGAAAATTTAGAATCAATTAAGGGTTTAGAGGGAGTTATCTTGGTACCAAATGTGAGAGATTTTGAAAAATCTTTTTGAAAAAATTCGAATCAATGGTACGCAAGATGAAAATTTTAAAAAATCTTTTGAAGATATTGAAGAAGAATTATCTTCATTTGTTTTAGGATAAGTGCTCGATATTTATGAAAATCGATTTTGTGTAGCACTTTCCTTTCTTTAAGGTTCGGGTTACAGTCTGAAGTAACTGCAAGCCATTTTTGAAGAAATTTTTGAGAAACGACATGTTTTAGAAAACATTTAAAGAACTCTCGCTCAAGCATCTGTACATGCCCGTATCATTGTTGAATGACATTTCTAGAAACGTACAAAATATCGATTATACGAGAGACATGTCGTGAGAAGAATATTTTTGGATTTTTGAAAATTTCTAATGTTTTTGAATTTTTTGATAATTTTCTATTTTTGTATTTTGATTTTGTTGGTTTTTCAAATTTTGTATTTGGTTTTCAAAAATATTTACATAGAAGATTTGAAGAAAGAAAATTTAAGTTTAGACAAGTAAAAGTGGAGTTAAGAGTGGAAGTAAAAAAGGATTTCCACATGCGATATTGGCATAAAGTTCTTCTTTACTACATGGGGTGTATGAACCTTCAACACTTTTACAAGTACCTGCATCCACAGAAGAAGAATTTTCACAAATAACAGTGTTTGAAGTATATGTTTCCTCACGGCGAGGGTGATCACTATCAACGGTTGTAGTGGTTTTTACTTCATAATCTTGATGAGTTTCACTATTATCTGTGTTGGTGCAAGTATCAAAAATCTTTCCTGTGGGAATCCATCTAAGACCTACTTTGTTTAAAACTTTTCCCGTGGGAATCCACCTAAGGTAAGATCTAGGAGTTGTTTTCTTTTCAGATGCAGCGGAAGACTCATTTTTAGAAAAACTACGTCCTGAAGTGATCCACCTATTAGGTCTCCTTTCCATGTTCATTTTGTCAACGGGTTTGTTTCTGTTTGGTGTCTTAGTAGATTTAACCTTAGCATGTGATTTTACTTTCTTGAGATATTTTGAAAGACATGCATCGTGATTAGCTGAAAAGACACATTTTTGACATGTAGGACAGACAAATTCCACATTCTTGTTTAAAACAGCAACATTAACTTTGTCACTACAGTCTTTTGGAAATTGTTTCTTGTTTGAAAAAGACTTAGAATCTCTAGTGTTGTTTTCTACATGCATAGCATTTTCTTTTGCGCAACTACTCTTAGATGCAAGCCAATCCCTAGTCTTATGTTGAGAATTTCTAGGTAAAGGTTTACTACTACTAGCATTGCCTTGAAATCTTGTAGAATTCATCACACTAGATGTTGTACCTAAAATTCCATCTTTTCGATTCTGTGCCTTTTTCCTAGCTTCTTCTAGATAGTGATTGTTGACCATGTTGTTAGAACCAACAAATTCTTTAACTAGATTTTTGGTCACATTCCGTGTACTATTCCTAGAAATGCCAGGTGTAATCACTTTTTCTTTATCAAAAATAGGTTTTTCAAAACCTTTGATAATTCTCTTTTTAATAGGCAAAGACTGTGGAGTGACTGTTTTTGAAAAATCATTTTTCTCGTTGACTTTTGGAGGAAACTGAGAAATAGACATTTTTGGTTTGAAAACCGGTTTGGGAACATTTGTTTTCTCCTCAGTCAATGGTTTTGCAAACTTAGTATCCACAGCCTTCCCTTTTAGACATTCCAACTGAGCTCTCAAAAGGTCATTTTGCTCTTTCATGTCCTTGTAGGCACGCTCATACGACAGTTTGTCATACTTGCATTCCTCAGATTTTCGATCAAGTTGTTTAAAATAGGACACGTTTTCTTTTTCAAGTTTTTCAAGAGCTTTTTCATATTTTGAAACAATTTCGGAGGTCTCAGACTGGAGTCTTTCATGATCTTCAACAGAATATATTTGTAAAATAATGGACATGATATCGGTAGTCATAACATCTTCGAAGAGAGAATCATTTAAATTTTCCAAAACTTTGATGTGTTCAACACTGTCATTAGCTTGCTTTACCAGGGATTTATGATCCTTGACAAAGTCAACTGTTTCTTTCAAAAATGCTTGTTCAAAATGAATTACCCTTGCACTGATGGCATTCAGCTGAGGGGCAATTTGAGTTTCAAAAAACTTTTTCGTTTCATCATCATGACTAGTAAACCAGATGTTAGTAGTAATATTGGTTTTAGTTTTAACAGTCTCTTGAAGATCTGCAATTCTAGTTTTCACATTTTCTAAAATACTTCTCGCATCACTTGTGTTTAAAGGATTGTTTGAAGACATTTGTTCAATGTTCGAAAGAGAATTTGAGACAACAACTGGTTTTGAAACTGGTTTTGAAACTGGTTTTGAAACTTGTTTCGGAACTGGTGTTGACACACTGTTTGAAACACTGGGTGTGATGGAAAACTTTGACTTTTCTTTTTGTGACACAAAAGTAATTCCATTAATTTTGTTACATTTGTTGTAATCAATTGGTTTAAGATCTGGATTCTTTTGTTTCATTTTTGATCTACTCTCATCAGATAGTTGTAACGTTTCAAGAGAATCATGAACAGTTATAGGTTCATGCACAGCTTTTCCATTATTCAACACATTCTGTTCTTTCTGAGCTTTCTTGAGGAAACAAGGAGGTGAGTTACCAAGAGCCATTTTTTGTGTTGTATAAAAATACGGATTTGTTTGATTAATCAGCATATTAGTTGATTTGGCTGAATGACCCGTTGTAACAATCAAATTTTCTAATTTTTTATTTTTTTCATCTTTATCAAGAATTTCATCAAGAAGAGAATCTTCTCGTTTTGAAAAATCAGTAATCAACTGTTTCTTCTCTTTTTCAAGATCAGAAAACATTGTTTTTTGTTTAGAAAGTTGGTCATTTAGATCAGAAATTTCATTTTTTTAAAGATTTTATTTTCATGTTCAAATTCACATCTAGTGTGTTATACTTGATTTGCAATTCTTTTTCTCTTAAAACAGAATCTCGATAACCAATTTCTAATTCTGACTCTTTGTTTTTGTGAAATTCAAAAGCTTTTGC
This sequence comes from Chrysanthemum seticuspe, assembly GCA_019973895.1. NCBI lineage: Eukaryota > Viridiplantae > Streptophyta > Magnoliopsida > Asterales > Asteraceae > Chrysanthemum > Chrysanthemum seticuspe. Next base: position 211,149,263 of record BPTQ01000001.1, on the reverse strand, counting down.
GTTCACCTTGTAACTCTCAAGCTCAACGGTCAATTTAGCATTCGCGGCCTTAACTTCGCGACTGACCTTTTGGACTTTCTCAATCTCAATACCACAATTATTAATTAATGTTTCAAAGTAAGCACGTGTTTCCTCATCATTAGCACCATTCTGTGCAACTTGACCTCCATTAGGATCCATATATGGAGTTTCATAGTTAACATTGCTATTAACTTGCTCCCCCACATATGTGTCATAATTAGGTTCCGGAGACACAGACTGTGGCTTCTCACGAGTAAACGAATTAGCAATCTTACTATAATTTGGTACCTCATTGAGTGGATCTGTGTCGTAGACAGGAGGTGTATCAAAAGTACCGCATGATGTCGTGTCCTGCTGGTTGACTTTATGACTGGAGTTTGCAATTATGTTGGCTAGATGTGCCATTCCTACATCCGTGAAGGCGTATTCCTCAGCAGTCAACTGTATTCCCGACTCTTCTTTATGTGCTAACATCAACATGTACTGAACCTTTTCTTGAATTGTCATTGCTTTGACACTGCATTCTTTATCAAAATGGCATGAATCTTTGCTTTGAGATTCGGAGGTAGCATTTTGAACCGAAGTCATAAAACAATTATTCCCCATAAATTCCTTATCCTCTGTTTCACTATAATCACTATTATCACTACTGTGGAGATATTCAGGTGCATCTGGCTTAGATTCAAACAATGCTTCAGCACTTCGTGCCTGTTCAGTCAACGGCTTGCGCTTCATATGCTCAACGAATGAAATTGGAAATCTCAAGTCAAGATATCTTAAGTGATCTGGAAGCTCATTTTCTTCAACCTCTTGCTCATTATCAGTTGACGTTTTCTCATTTTCTGTCAAATTTTCTTCAGTCTCGGACACCGTCTTTTCAGTCTTAGGATATGGAGCAAAAAATTGAACAATAGAGTCCATATCGATCGATGGTATGAAGTTGTTGAGAAAAGACATGGTGAACGTGTGAAATGAATACGGATCTTGTAGACGATAAAGAAGTAATTTTTGTTTTGGAACCGTGTTATCCAATAACTAGCACAATAGTCATATTCAACGAACCCGGAAAATTTCAACCCAAAGTGATAATCAATCTCGGATAATTGAAGCTCAATAAAACCTTAAGAAACAATTCGTCCTTTGAAGTATGTATAAGCCCACGAGTTTGTGATAACAACTCAATCACACCCTTAATTACACGCCTCAAATGATATGAATGTTCCAATAATAGTTTCAAATTTCCTTGAAAAAGAAATCAATCTGGATGTCAGAAACCCAATCCGGCCCAAGAAGCTTAACAAACGAGTCCAATAAAAACTTAATATACCCAAGTCTAACCCAATACACTTAACCCTAGATTTTCGGTATATAAAATCACCTAATCCAATCACTTTAACCTAATCCTCTAAACCTAATCTCACTCTAAAAAAACGCAGTCAACTGACTCTCTTATCACAAACCAAACTCATCCACCAATTCACAAATCTGAAAAAAATCCGCCACTCAACTTAAACGCAGCTTTAATGAATAAAGAACTCAATCCCCTTTGTTTTGATGTTAGAAACGAATCTCAAGAACACTCTTCCTTGTTTCAGCTTGCTATTCCAAATAACAGGTAGGTTATGTGTCTTTGATTTTCGTTTTCTCTATTGACGAATGAAAGAGATAATCCAAACAGATTTGTTTTGGTTATTTCTTTAAGAGATTCAGATATTTGAAAAAAGTAATGAGCGTCGATAGGATCTATGATGGTTTGAATCTTGTGGGTTGAGTCTTTGGACGAAACTTGGATAGAACAAGATAGACTGAGATCTATTTTTTCTTCTTGTTGCGTTTTTTATTTTTTCTTTCTTTTTCGGATAAAAATGAGGCTGAGATTAGATGTAAATTAGGTTTTGGTTGTTGTTGACAGATGTGGGTTTGGGTCTAGGATTGATTCTTGTTAGATGTTGATTGAGTAAAATCTGGTTTTGTTACTTCTTTTCAAGAGTTATGCGTAAACAGTTTTTCCAGAGTTATGCGTAAACTGTTTTTAATACCTTTAGGCGTAAGAGTTGTTACACGTAACTTTTAAGGATCCTTATGCGTAAAGACCTGTTAACATTACGCGTAAACTTTGAAAACCTTACGCGTAACCCACCTTACACGTAAACTATAACCTTACGAGTAAGGTTTATGCGTAAACAACCGTACGAAATACTTTCCAAGTAAGTCGTAAAAGATCTGAAGATAGTCGAAAGTCCTTATGCGTAGAAATGGGGTCTTATGCGTAAACCAAAAACCTTACGCGTAAAAATAGGGTTTTGACTTTTTTGTTGACTTTTTTTTCGACCAAAATTTCCAGCAGCGTTTTCCGACCAATCGTTTTTACCACAGTTTGACCACAATACTCTTGAAAAAACAGATTTTGTGGACAAAAACTAACGAATTTGGACCTTAGAACTGCTTAGACAGAAAATATAGATAAGGACAGTTTTGGACAGAAAAAAAAAGAAAGGTACTGCTTGGACTGAATATGACAACTGTTTGGACAAAAAAAAGAACTGATAAATATGAATTCTTGGGACACAAACACTGTTATAAACAGTTAAAAAAAACTGATAAACGTGATTTTTGGACCATAATAATCATAAAGAGAACCAGTTTTTTTAAGCTGAAACGAGACAAAGATGCCAAAAAAATTTTAAGACGAGATTTTTGATATAAAAAGACATGATTTTTTCAACAAAAACACTTCTAAATCATCTTTAGGCTCTTGATACCACTTGTGTGAAGATCGTTGTAAGCTCTTAGACGAGGTCTAATATTATATCTAGGAACACATAATAACGAAAGCGGAATATTCAATAAGAATTAACGTTATAATGAACAAGGTTTTTCATTATCATAAACTAACTAAACAATAATAAAGATCAAAGACTTGATCTTTAACACTAACTAACTAAACCACTAAACCTTAGGCGTTTTCCCAATCCCTACGCCTAGGTTCCCACACACACACACCTTTAGACGTCTACATCTTGTACGTCCGTCTTAAAACTAATGACCCTATGTCTCTTTATATACTAGAGACATCTAGAGTTTACAAGAGGAATCATAATATAATTAGGAAATAATACAATTAGGAAACTAAATATTCTTTTAAGCATATCTTCTAGAATCTTCCAAATCCTCCATCTTTTTTGTAGTTTCCTTCTTGTCACATTAAGTCCTTCATGTTTCATTCTTCTTGTTTTGTATTATCAAATCTATAATAGACCCAACAATCTTCCCCTATTTGATGATGACAAAACAAACACGATTCTTGTACGAACTTCCCTAGACGAAGTAGCAGAAGTTGAGATAATTAAATCTCACCATGAATGAAACAATCTTCCCCTTGACTTAAACATGTCACTCAAACATCTCTTCCCCTTTTTGTTATTATCTAAATAGGGAACGTATGCAAATAATGATCTTGACCACCACGAACCAATATCATACTTCCAATCCAAGCCATCCAATGCTTCAAATCGCCCACCATTACGCATCATAAGAAAAATGGATTCAAAACAGTAGAAAACTTCAATTAGCAGTAGTAACAATGATCAACAATAGTAAAAATCAACCACTTCCCCTTGAGTGATGCATGTAGATGGTTAAACTTTTAACAATAAGCTTTCCCTAAAAACCATATGTTAACCATCTTCTTAATTCTTCAAAATCTGTAAGCGTTATGTAATGATTACATGTGAAGAACACCGAGTATAACGAATTTGATGAAGAAGTAGAATTTCCCAAACTTGTGTCTTAAATCTTGTACTATCCACGGAACTCCATACTTATACGAACCAACAATATAAGTAGACCGCAATCCCTTGAAAAGAATCCTCAACTAGTTATGAGACACTGAGCACTACAATGTAACTCCTTCAAGTGATAGACAATGTGTGCATAGAGCATCATAAGAAAAATCACACATTGCTAGATTCAACAAGCTAGATGATAAGAACACAAATCAAGCAATTTCACTTCACCTTCAAATAAGTGATAAATAATCCTCTTCGTAATCAATTCTTCAATAAATCTCCGTAACGAGCCTTTTTAAATCCTTTTAAGAATAAATAACCAAACTCCTTGTGTGTGTGAACAATAACCTGTGTGTGTGTCGTCCGACAACTAAAAATCCATAACCATTATCACGACTTCCCCTTAAATCAAAAACCATATGAGAAGCAGTACTTTCAACTTAACAGTACTTTGAAACCTCCTCACAGTACTTTGAGAAGTAGCAGTTCCTTGAGCATAAGCAGTACTTTGAATAAAATCTGCAGTACTTTGTGAACATAAGCAGTACTTTAAGAAGTATCTCGCAGCAGTACTTAGACCTACGAGCAGTACTTTGATTATATAAGCATCAGCAGTACTTTAAAAACATCGAACAACAGTACTTTTAAACCAAGCAGTACTTTGAAAATACGCAGCAGTACTTTCAGCAGTACTTTCACATAAAAGCTCAGATGGAAAATCCCTTCGGTGGAAAGTTAGATTGATATATAGAGAACATCCACCAAAAATTTCGTTACGATCCAACGGTTAACGAAAAAGTTATGATCGTTTCAAAACAGTGCTGTTGTAAACTTACGGATTTTTCTGCAGCAGAATTCGACTGCTTATATCTTTTGATTGAGAGCTCCGATTGACAAACCCTTCAGTGAGATTAAAGATAGATATACCAAGAAGCTCCAGTTCGAATTTTAGCCCAATCCAACGGTTCATTAAAAAGTTATGGCTGTTTGAAAACAGCCCTGCAGAAAGATACGAAAATTCCATATTCGAATTTTTTTCTTCTTTTCTCTTCGACAAACCTTGTAGATCCTAGATATCACGAGCCCCAGGCTCTGATACCAATTGTGAAGATCGTTGTAAGCTCTTAGACGAGGTCTAATATTATATCTAGGAACACATAATAACGAAAGCGGAATATTCAATAAGAATTAACGTTATAATGAACAAGGTTTTTCATTATCATAAACTAACTAAACAATAATAAAGATCAAAGACTTGATCTTTAACACTAACTAACTAAACCACTAAACCTTAGGCGTTTTCCCAATCCCTACGCCTAGGTTCCCACACACACACACCTTTAGACGTCTACATCTTGTACGTCCGTCTTAAAACTAATGACCCTATGTCTCTTTATATACTAGAGACATCTAGAGTTTACAAGAGGAATCATAATATAATTAGGAAACAATACAATTAGGAAACTAAATATTCTTTTAAGCATATCTTCTAGAATCTTCCAAATCCTCCATCTTTTTGTAGTTTCCTTCTTGTCACATTAAGTCCTTCATGTTTCATTCTTCTTGTTTTGTATTATCAAATCTATAATAGACCCAACAGTAGGAATTAAAGCATTCATATTTAATGCTTAGAGTGTGAACCGGTAGTATAATAGATTCTAGAACTTGTTTTGTGATGCATTCCGAGATCGCTAGTAAGACTACACTTGTGTAGTTAGGAATAACTAAATGATAAGAGGCATTTGGATAACCCTTGTTTGATACCTGTAATATAATTACGTCTTCCACATCGGTTGAGTAATTCCCCCACACCCTTGCGTTGTACTTATCTTTAGTATACGATACCCCTAGTTAACCCCTCAGAGCCTATCCTTTTCGCGGTTCTCGTGATGTTTCGGTTTTCTGGAATATCAATGAAGAGCATTGTTTACATTCCACCCCAAATTACACCCAAATCGCCTTAGCCTACCTTGTATTGACTAACTTTTAGTGCATTATTTTTATCACACTAAACCCTTAGTTCAATTATCTAGTTGCTTGCATAAGTTGCTAAGTCGAGTCATATCCTTTATACACAGTTTTGGGACGATTGGGACTCATGGGAAAAGTTAAATTTTATGAAATGACGGGAAGGGAACGTTAAATTCAAATTCCCTTTATTTGCATAATAATTTACTCCAAGTGTTTTGATCTTTTCAATTCGGGTCAAATTAGTGTTAGAGTAAAAAAAAAACTCAAGTGTAGGGATGTTCCTATAAATCCCTATTATTTTGATGTTATCGTAGAGGATGGTTGAGTAAAAGTGTATGAAAAAAAAAGAGAAAAAGAAAAAAATAGAGTGTTGAAAAAAAAAAAAAAAAACATACGGGCTACCATCCTACATCTGTCTTTAAATTTATGTTTGTTTGTTTCAGTTATCTAGAGTTTAGAGTGTCGAGTCTTGGCTTAGCAACGCCATTCTTCTCATGCTTGTAACATAAAGATTTTTTACTTGCCACCACTAAATCGCCTATCCCACCAAACCCTTTGTTTCCCTACCGTAAGCCTAACGTTACAACCCTTTAAAAGACCTCTTGGATAGTTTTTTCCTAGGTTCTTACGCCATAGCGATGGAGGTTTGATCTAGTCTAAAGCCTATGGTAATCTATGTACTAGGACCGGTTAATGAGTGTTTATCTTCCATTTCTAACTTGTCATATTTCATATACACCCTAGAGATGTGAGTATCCAAACACCCCATGTGAGGTGCTAGTATGTAATTTCCGTGCTTGTTATGACTTTTGCGGGGCTTATATGTGTTGTGGATCGTTCTAAACTAATGCTTCATGACCCCTAACTTATAAATCAATTGGCTCAAAGCACATTTTCTTGAGGACAAGAAAATACCAAGTGTAGGGATATTTGATAAGGATTTAAAAGGTACCTTTTTGAGGGGTCATTTAAGCCCTTAATTGATTACTTTTGTATCCGTTATTACTTAATTTCGTTCCTTTTCACTTTTTAGGTCTCTTGAAGGCAAATTGCTGGAATGACACTTATTCGGACGAAAAGGCGCGAATATACGAAGAAAATGGCCAAAGTCAAGAATCAAGACACTCAAGCTGCTGGAACTGAAGGGGACGGCGTCAGCGTTTAACTGTGACGCCATCGCAACGTGTTTTGTGACGACTCAGTAGCCAAATTGCTTATTTACAAGTGACGGCATCAGGTTTTAAAAGAGTAGGGCGTCGCAGCTCAGACGGCCTAGATTTGATCCAGACGGCGTCAGAGACTGAAGGTGACGGCGTCACAGGCATAAGGTGACGCCGTCACAATGATAACGTGGCCAAGAAAAAAACTTAATGACGACGACCCGACGGCGTCATAATTAAAAAGTGACGCCGTTTCAGTTTGTAACACTATATATATAGAATCCGAATTTTTTAGTTTTAGGGAGGTAGTTTTGTGGAGTAAAAACCTAAACCGAACCAAGGCTGTCTTGTACACTATTTTAGGGTTTCGTACCCTATTTTACATCAAGATATGTGTTTTACTTCATTGATTCAATTATGTCTTCAATTGATTGTGTGTATGCTTGCATGTTCTCCATGTCCGGCTAATTTACTTGTGTGTTTGCTTAGGTAATATGAAACCTAGTTATTGAATATTGATTGGTTGTCTCTTATCTTAATTGTGATTGACCTAGTATTGTGATAGGTCATTCGTTGTGTTATTAATGCTTGATTAATCTTTGCTTAACCTTAGCATATAGTTACTAGTGGAATTGTAGGCTAAACATCCAAAGAATACCTTAGTGTTAAGTTTATGAATCCTAGAGATTTCATAGTCATTAACCTTTGGTAGGTTCAAAGAGTTATGGATAAACGCATATCCTACGACCTTAGAAACACAACGCGTTAAGAATAAGGATGTGACAATTCAACCATCAATAGGAGATAACTAGGGAGTAATAAAATATAAGTAAACACATTTTTAATCATCATACGAGCATACAACAATAGACATAGACTACCCCTAGCTTAGTTAATTAGATTAGACAATAGTAGAGTAATCGGTAGAAATACCAACCCCCCCAAATCCAAACCCCGAGATTTGTACCTTTCCATTTTCTAATAAATATAAAAAAGATAAAAAAATAATCTTCCTCAACCCCAACCTTAGTGTAGTAACTTCTTACTAGCATTCCTATTCCCCTAGAGAACGATATCAATACCCGTGGCTTACCCTAATACTACACTACTACGATTAGGTTCACTGCCTAGGGTGTTGAAAAACTTGCTTGACGAAAAGTAAGTTCCTTTGACCCCGAACGCGCTGTGTAAGCGTATCAATAATATACTGAAATTATCCCCGTGAAAAGTTGAGGATGTTATCATGTAGTCTAGTTGGTGTTGAGAAATCTTGTAACTATTGTTCATCATGAATAATGAAGTTGTTCTTTATTTTTATCAAGATTTACTCAATTCTTTGGACCAACAAGGCGATTTCCCTTCTTTCTTCAAGTAAGTCCCGATTGTCACGGAGTCTTTCTTCATTTTTTATTGCTTCGAAGTTCATGACGCGTTCCGTTTCAACACTTACTTCCGAAGGTATCACAACTTCGGTGCCATATGTTAGGTTAAAAGGCGTTTCCCCATGGCTGGACTTTGTATGCGTCCTGTGAGCCCAGAGTACTTAAGGCAGCTCGTCCACCCAACCATGATGGCTTTGGCAAATGATGTGTTCGCACACGATATTTTCCATGTGCTTTCCTGTGATTGATGCCAAAGGCTTGGCTTCGACCCATTTTGTAAAGTAATCAATGGCTACGACCAAAAATTTGACCCCTCCAGGAGCTATTGGTAAAGGACCAACTATATCTATCCCCATTGGCTGAAAGACCATGCGGATGTCACAGAGGTCATGTCTTGCTTAGGTAGCCTTGGAACTCGTGAATGGATTTGATAGGCTTTACACTTCTGAATTATATCCACAACGTCTCTGTGCATCAAAGGCCAATAATACCCTATCTTCATTATCTTGGAAACAACAGAGCGAGGTCATGTATGCAAACCGCAAGACCCTTTGCGCACTTCTTGAATGATGTTCGAAGCTTGCTTGGGTCCCACACAATGGAGCCATGGAGACAAGAAAGACCTTATGTATAGGTAATTCCCCCTGATCCTATACTGTGGTGCTTTTATTCGGACCTTTCGTGCCAACTTTGGATCCTCCGGCAAGATGCGACTTATCAAATATCCTCTGATCGGAATCATCCAGCTTGACTTTTCCAAGATTATATCGGATACTTCTTTTCTGATGATCGATCTTTCTGCCAATACTTCGACCAGAACTTCCTTTGTGAGATGTACAAATGCCATTGAGGCCAACTTGCTTAGTGCATCCGCCTTCTTGTTCTAGTTCCTTCGCACATGCTCTATGCTGTAGGAACTGAATTCTTCAAGCATTTCCTTGGCTTTATTTAAGTATTGCTTAATGACGGGTTGTCTTGCCTCGTAGGAGCCCTTGATTTGGTTTTCCACCAGTTGTGAGTCAACAAAGATAGCCAAATTCTGAACCTCCATGTCTTTAGCCAGTCGGAGGCCTGCTAGCAGTGCTTCGTATTCTGCCTCATTATTTGTAGCATCAAATTCGAAACGGAGCTAGATGCCCCATCAGTGTAAAGCTTCTGGGCTGACTAACATTAAACCTGCTCCTGATCCATCGGATCTAGAAGCCCCATCAGTGTAAAGCTTCCATCCTTCATCCACATTCGAAGGCTCCTTTTCTGCAGCTTTGTTGCTCTGTTTGGGCTTGGAGGGTATCTCCGCTAAGAAGTCTGCTAGTATTTGCCCCTTGATTGAGCTCATGCCCTTGTATTCGATCTCATGTTCCCCTATTTCTATAGCCCATTTGGCTATTCTTCCTGATTTCTCGGGTTTCGACAATATCTGTTTGATCGGTTTATCAGTGAGCACGGTTATGGATGAGCTTGGAAATACCTTCGGAGGCGTCTTGCAGCGTGAACCAGAGCTAAAATTAACTTTTCCAACTTCGGATAATTCATTTCAGCTCCTTGAAGAACTCTGCTAACAAAGTAGTTAGGAATTTGTTTCCTTTCCCTTTCTGCTAGCAACACAACACTAATGCTTTTGAAGGATACTGAGATGTACATAAACAACACTTCGACTTTGATTGGGGCAGTAAGTGTAGGTAGTATTTCCATGAACTCCTTTAACTTTTGAAAAGAAGCTTCCGCATCCACGCTCCACTGAAATGTCTTCTTGTCGGTGCAACCTTTGAGTGTTTTGAAGAAGGGTAAGGATCTGACTACACCTTTCGACATGAATCTGCTGAGGGCTGCTAGTTTCCCATTCAAGCTTTGTACTTCCTTAAGTGTCTTAGGAGCCTGTAGATCTGTGATAGCTTTGACCTTCGAAGGGTTGGATTTTATTCCTTGCTTCATAATCAGATGTCCCAAGGATTGTCCTTCTTCCACACCGAAAGAAGATTTCTTTGGGTTTAACTTCATGTTGATGGCACGGAGCTGATCGAAAGTTTCCTTTATGTCAGAGAGTAGGTCTTCCTCTGTCCTGCTTTTGATGACCATGTCATCCACATATGCTTCGAGATTCCTCCCTATTTGTTTGCTGAAGGCCTTGTCTATTAGCCTTTGATAGGTAGCTCCTATATTTTTTAGGGCGAAGGGCATCTTTTTGTAGCAGTATACGCCCTTTCCTGTGAAGAAGGCTGTTTTCTCCTCATCTTCTTCTACCATTTGTATCTAGGGATACCCTTTGTAAGCATCCAATAAACATTTCTATCAGAATCCTGATAGGGATACCACCTTTCGATCAACTTCTGGCACAGGATAACAGTCCTTCGGGTAGGCTTTGTTGATGACGGTGAAATCTACGCACATTCGCCACCCTCCGTCATGCTTCTTGACCATTACTGGGTTGGCTACCCAGGTTTGGTACTTCACTTCCATTATTATACCTGCTCGTACGAGCTCATCGACCTCCTTGCATGCTGCTGCATTTCTTTCTGGTGCAAGGCTTTGGCGTTTCTGCTTTATAGGCTCTATGTGTTTGAACTCGTTGAGCTTGTGTTCGGTACCGAAGGGCTTTCCGTCAATGATGAGGGTTCTTGGGACCCCCGTCATGTCTGAGTATGATTCGTTGTAGGTTTAGGGTGGTGTGTGTATGGATAAAACTTACAATATCGATATAAAAAATAACCACAAGGAATGATTTAAAATCCCTTTAGGAAAAAGGATAGTGAATCGAATCCCGTGAGTGATAAGTGATACGGATTAGGAAATCCGAGTCGTGTCCCAAACGAGGTGTGAATGGGCAACGTCGTTTAAGGTTTGTTATTAAAATGCTCGATGTTTTGGATTTTTGATTTTATCTAAACTACGGGAAATGGGAAAGCATAAAAGGGAAATTACACTACGGGGATCCTAAATACGCGAATTAATCTAAAACTTAAATAAAATGCAACTACGTCTAAAAAAATGATCTAAAATTACTTTTATACTAAAATTTCAATTTGAAACTTAACTAAAATTTAAAACTAATTTTTATGAATTTTCTGGAATTTATATGAATTAAAAACTAATTTCTAATTTTAAAAATAAAACTAAATATCTAAAAATTATGAAAACAAGAGAGAAAATTATGAAACTATTTTTTAAAATTCTAAAATAACTGAAGAGACTTTTGAAAACTGGATTTGTATTTTTCTGAATTAATTTCTAATTTCTATGATTTAAAAACTAATTAAAACTAAATAAATTGCTAAAAATTATAATTTGAACTAAGAAAAATAGGGAAAAATATTTTTTTGGCTTTTTGTATTTATCTTAATCTAGGAAAAATGAAAAATTATTTTTTAAAAGATTTTCTGAATTATTTGTATTTAAAAGAAATTAAAAAGTAATAAAAACTAGTTTAAAACTAGAAAAATAGTAAACAGTACTGGAATATTATGAAAAATTATGGAAAAATCTAAAATATTATTTTGATTCTAGGAAAAATGAGAAAAATAAGTTTAGAATGCTGGAAATACAACTGAAGTGAAACCGCTTATTATTAAGCTACTTAAAATAAGCAAATGAGCACAAATAGGCACTAAATGAACACAGCAACTATAGTATGCTAAAACAACTTAAACGCAACTAATTCAAACTAGCCTAAACCTCTAAAAAGTAATCTACAATGATTTAGTGTCACTGAATTTTAAGATGCAAACAGCTTTAACCTATCTACTTTAAGCTTAATGCTAAAGCTTAACCAATAAGCTAGTGTGAAAACCAGATCTGTGGACCTCAAGACCACCAACCAAGGATCAATTGTACCAAATTTCAGACAAAAACAAGCTCAATTGAAGCTTATGCAAGGCCTGCAAGAAGCTGTTCGCACTCAGCTAATGCTGAGTGCTGACACAGGGCAAATAAGTACGAAATGAACAGCTTATTTATACCTTATAAAGACTTACAAAAATTCACCAAAAATCACTTTAAGAATCTTGACCAACTGAATTTGATTTTCCCAAATTTTCAATGATTTTTATTCAAATACGAGACAAAGAAAAATCCACAAAGTTTGGTAAAAACTGTTTTTTCCAACTTTTGACTTTTAACTCAGAAATGGTAATTTTGACTTTAATGAGATTTGAAATAAATTTTTGGATTGATTATGTAAAATTAAGATGAAATAGCACCAAGTTAAGCTAAATCAACTATTTCTATACCTAACTGCAAAGATCTAACCAACTGAATTTCAACAGCAAAGCAAATAAGAACAGTTTCAATTTGATTTTGACTTTCAAGATTCTAGAGCACAAATTAATGAACTACTTGACTATATTATAAATCTAGCAACTACAATTAACCACTGAACCAAGCTCAATCTCCAATCAATGGACTGATCCAAACAGTCCTTTAGAAAACTTAAATGCAGTTTACTCTATCTATCTCAATGCAATTTTATAACAGAAAATAAGATCTCTACTTAAGCTAATAGGCACTAGATTAATACTAATAAACTACAAACAATGAGTAAATAGTGCAAACAAAACAAATTAATATCAAACTGAAAATTTAAAACTCACATGAGGTCCAGCTTATTTTCAGATTAACTAGAACCAGAAACCACTATTCTAAACCTAATACCACTCCAAATTCAGCTCAACTTTACCCAATTCCAAACCAGAGCAGCTGCTTAACCCAATCCAGCTTCCATTTGCATTACAGTTGACTTTTGTTGACTGAATCTTAGATTTATTTGTGAATTGAGATTGAGATAGAGATAAACTCACTAAAAGCTATATGGAGCTTAAATGAGCTTAATGAAATAGTAACTTGAGCTTTTGATAAGCTTATAAGAAGCTTGAGAATATTTTTTTATTTTTCAACTATTTTTTTCTGATTTTTTTTTGTATTTTTGATTAATGATGAGATTTGGACTAAAATAAGCTGTAGTGTACTTAAATTAAAACTGAAAATAACAAATAAGGAAAAAAATCAAAGCTTAGAACACATATTTGAGATCAAAGGTGATTTTCATTAAAACATTAAAACTGATATTACAAAGGGATTACAAAGCTAAACATTACTTAAAAACATTAAAACTAAATTGAAAATACAATAAGCTACTGAATTGAAAGGTGAATACAATTCGTGAATGAAGGGGTCCTTTTATACTTGAGCTCATGCCTTGGAAGGATCTGGAAACTTGAGCTTGTGCTTTCTCTAGATGCTTTTAAGCCTTTGGATTAATTCCCATCAATCATCCATCAATTTCCACCCTTGGATCATGTGCACATGGGCTTTGGACCAATCAGAGGAGAGGGAATGATGGAATGACACACGGATTGCCAGCATGGCAACCGTGTGTCAGTCACGTGTCAGAGTTGAGTGTTAATTTCACTTGAATTTGGTTTTAATTTGGTGAATTAATTGGGCGGGATTTTTAGGGTTCATGTAATTCTGGGTAAATGGTAAAAGGGGGGTAAATGTTTTGGCGGGTTAGGATTTTTTTTATGTTATTTCGTTTTATTTGACCTATTGACCGGGTATTTAGTAGGTGGACCGGGTATGGTTTTGGGCCGTGGGAATGGTTGGGCTAAGGAATAGTTTAGACAAAATGGTGTAATGGACTAAGGACATGAAATGGATCCAAGGTGTAACATAAGGGCCAAAAATGAATTTCCAGGGACTAAACAAGTTCTGAAAATGTAATCCAAGGGTCTACTTTGCCAATCGTCAATAATCCAAGGACCAAAATTGCCAATTCTGAATCTCCAAGGGTAATTTTTGACAAATGATGAAAGTTCAGGGACTGTTTCTGACATTTCTCTAAACTTGATCATATCTTTCAAAAATCATCCTCTTAGCATAGAAATCTTCACAGATGCACAATTCTGACCTTCCGGCTCAGCTTTAGCACTCTTTATCTCTCGTGCTCGGGTTTTTGTCAGATTTGGTTATCTTTTGCGTGTTTTATCATATCCGTACCTGCACAAGCATAAACTCAAGAAAACAGCAAATATTAGCAATAAACGGCTCTTTCTTGGTTATTTTGGGTCTGTTTTGATAAAGAAATGATATGTGTTTTTGCACATATCAAAATACCCCAGACGAGACCATTGTCGTGTCTCCACACAATGCAATCAACTCACGCTTCTATAACAAAGTATTTCAATCTCTTTCTACTAAACCTTTGAATAAGTAGCAAAGATTCCTCAAAAGAGATTAAAAACCCTTAATTCTAAAAACGCCCCGATTACCTTTTATATTTCACATATAGATATTACGATTAAGCACATTCCGATTATGAGTGACGGTTTGTTGAACTTTCATATCGATCAATAACTCCAACATTTTTCAATCAACACGTTAGGATCACGGAGTAGGAAACATAACACAGCGTGAAATGACCATACGGATAGAATACATCGTCCCTGATTTTTCACAAGTCCCCAAACTAAGCGTAAAATTGTAATCATTGTTAAATATGATTCTAGATGCTAACACTACCCATGGAAGTTACTTGTGTAATTACCTTTTGCTCCCATTTTCCTATTTTCCTCTAGATTTTTTTATTTTTGTGAGAAATGAATTTCTTCTAATTTCTCGTTTCCATAACTTTTATTCCGATAAAGATATGAAGCTAAGTCGCTAATTAGTTATCCGTCTTCCCTCGAAAACCGTTGCACACAAGAATGAGGTCCACAACAAGGTCCTAATTTAACATGATTTAGAGAGATATCTCCCGGATTCAAAGTTTGGCTTAACACTTATTTCAGCACATTTGCATTTTTGCAATTTAGGCCCTTGGTCTTTTCAACCACTAACCCAACGGGATTACCGTTTTATCAGAAGTCTTATTATGACTTTGGATTTTCCTCAACCTTTTTAGAAGTCCATGACAACGGGGGTACCGTCGGACATAAAAAACTTTTATGGCTTTGGATTTTTCAACTTTAATACATTTGGGCTTTATTTCATGTTAATTTTTGTGCCAAACTCCGAATCCTATGACTTTTATAACAATAGAAACAATAGCAGCAAACTATCATGAATCAGTTGTCTATTACACGACAACACTAACTGTTAGCCTTAATAGGTTTTATTAGAAGTGATGGTCATTCACTTTTAGTAACTTTGTAACGTGTGTTAGATATCGTGATAGAATAGTCATCGGGCTCGTGGATTGGGCTAAGATAATTGGTTAAAAGATAAGCTATGCTAAGCCCAATCCAAGTCCAAGTCGTGGCCCTTGCCAAGCCCATTAGGGTATTATTGTAAGGAACTATAAATACCCCTCAAAGTCTCATTTGAGGGGTGTGCTTGAAAGTGTGTGTGTGTGTGTTTTCTTTGGAGCAATATAACATCTCTTTTTTTCATCTCTCTATTCATACATACGCATAACATATAACACATCAAGTCACCAATCTTTCTCATCTTTATTTCTTTCATCTTCACGCATAGTTTGTGTTTGTGTTAACGTGATATACGTGTTGGGTTTTTGATAAGGTTGATATTAGTAAGGTCCTAACAAGTTGTTGGGAATTATATTTGAGTTGATTATGACAAAATATGAAAGATGAAGGTTTTATGAAGACAATTGATGAAGATAGAAAGACAAGGGCCTTACTTGTTAAAGAAGACTTTATTATTTAGTCCCTAGTAGTCAATTGTAACCCTAGACTCTCTAGTATATAAAGAGAGGCAGGGAATTAGATTTTAAGAGTGTCAAGATGTGAACACCAAAGGTGTGTGTGTGTACAGGCGTTTAGGGGACGCCTAGGGTGATGGTTAGTTAGTTAGTTGCTAGGCGTATGTTCATGTAAACGCCTAGGTTAGTATTTAGTATATTAGTGGTTAGTTGATCAAAGAAGACTTTGATTATTGTTTAGTTAGAGATGATGACGAGGAACCTTGTTCAATAATAAAGATTTGATTAGTTTATTCCGCTGTGCATGTTATTAGTCTTTGTTATTGATCCCTAGCTGAGCTTATAAACAATCTTATCAATTGGTATCAGAGCGGGGAGCTCTTGATATAGGGATTCGCAAGGTTTTTAGTCGAAGAAAACGAAGAAAAATCGATTTTGTGCTATTTTCGTAACCCTTCTGCAGTGCAGTTTTCCAACAGCGATATCTCCTTCGTTAACCGTTGGATTGGGCTAAAATTTGACATGAAGATTCTTGGTATACCTAGCTAATATCTCACCGGAGGGATCTTTGATTGGAGCTTTCGTTTGAAAGTTATTGATTGTCGAAATCTGCTGCATAAAGGTTTTTCAGAAATTCGTTTTTTAGGGTTTTCTTGATTCAACTTCATGGATTCATGTTTTATTCGTATAGTTCATAATAGAAGTTGATTATATAATGTTTAGTTTTATGAAAGCAGCTTGGATATTATATGATAAAGTTTTAGGGTTTCAATTACTGCTACAATGAACCTTGTTAACTACTGCTCGATAGGAATCTGCTGCATGTTTGTGTCGTGAACTGCTACTATCTTTCTGAAACTGCTGCTAGTATCTTTAAGTGTTGCTACTTATTTGTAACTGCTGCTAGCATTGAATATTCCTGTTGCAAATTGAAGTATTGCTGCGTTTTTCAAGGTACTGCTCCAAGATAAATCAATTCTATTTGTGAGAGATTGGTACTCGTAGGGTACACCAGGTTTGATCAGACGTGGGTTCGGTTTGTGTTTAATAGTCAAACGAGGTTGCTGGTCATGTGGTGTTCACTTGATGGGTCCTATGTTTCGTCATTTATTCTGGTCATGTGTGGACTTTATCATGATTGGGTATATGACTGGTTTCGTATTTGGATAGCTCGAATTTAGTGTTAAGAGGTACATGGTTTTTACGATGGGCTTGAATTTTGATTGGTTCCAAGAACATAATGGGTCGGTGACATGAGATAAAGCAAAGATTTATAATGAGTGTGCATGGACGAGTATTGGTGGATGAAGTGATATTGTGAATTGCGTGAGTGAATCTCTTAAAATTCAAGAACTGATTTTGATTGAATGAGGTCAGTGAGGTATCATCTTATTATACATCAAGCACATGGGACGGTGGTGTTTTGATTATTTTATATTGCATAGGCTTTGGGATAATATTGTTCTCCTAATGTTACTATTGTTGATACACTCTATTAGATTGTGATATTGAGAAGTCAAGCGAGAGGTTTTTGGACATGCATTAATATACTTCTGATTGGTCGAAGAAGATTAGTACTGCTACATATATTCCGAATATGTTAACAGTTTGTACTTGCTGTTCGTATATTTTAGTGATATGAGTTTATGATTCTGATAATGGTTGGTTAATACGAGTTTCCACTGCTTTTGATGACGAAAGTACTGCTTGTGATGATGAAAGTACTGCTCGTAGTTTTGCAACAGATTTGCAACAGTTTAGTCACAGAAAAAGTGTCACTAACAGATTTGGGAGGAAGGAGAATGCAACAAAGTGACAGTTTAGTGACAGAAAAAGTGTTGCTAATAGGTTTGTTTTGGAATTAAGGGGAAGTCATACATGGATTTGATTCTCAGCTTGGTATGGAGTTTATTTAGATTACACACGCTGTTTAGATATTGGTTCGTGGTTTTGAAATCAAAGTTGCTTCTACTTAGCTTCTCCTAGTGGATTATGACAAAAAGGGGAAGAAAGGCGACAAAGACGGTTTTGCAACTTGAAGATTATTAGTGATTGCATGTTTAAGGGGAAGTTCTTATCTTTCATGACATCTTAACTTCAGGGAAGTTCGTGCTTATTTGGTTTTGTCATTATCAACTAGGGGAAGATTGTTGGGAATTATATTTGAGTTGATTATGACAAAATATGAAAGATGAAGATTTTATGAAGACAATTGATGAAGATAGAAAGACAAGGGCCTTACTTGTTAAAGAAGACTTTATTATTTAGTCCCTAGTAGTCAATTGTAACCCTAGACTCTCTAGTATATAAAGAGAGGCAGGGAATTAGATTTTAAAAGTGTCAAGATGTGAACACCAAAGGTGTGTGTGTGTACAGGCGTTTAGGGGACGCCTAGGGTGATGGTTAGTTAGTTAGTTGCTAGGCGTATGTTCATGTAAACGCCTAGGTTAGTATTTAGTATATTAGTGGTTAGTTGATCAAAGAAGACTTTGATTATTGTTTAGTTAGAGATGATGACGAGGAACCTTGTTCAATAATAAAGATTTGATTAGTTTATTCCGCTGTGCATGTTATTAGTCTTTGTTATTGATCCCTAGCTGAGCTTATAAACGATCTTATCACCTACAACTCTAAGGGTGATCCTCACATTTTGGGTGGAATTTAAGTGGTAAAGGGTTTTTGTGCTAGTCATATAATTTCCTATCTATGAGACGCTTTATTAAGACTAATGGCCCACTCCTATATGTTATGAAAAATTTTAAATTTGGTGCCAAAACTACCCTAACTGATATTTCTCATGGTTTATTACATAAATGAAATTGGAAAAAGAAAATAGTCAAGGATAAGCATAGTTTCAAAGTTCTCGTTTTATTTTCCCTCCCTACACTTAAACTGAACATTGTCCCCAATGTTCCCCAAAAGTATCAAAGTTATGATAATGGAAGGTAATTAAAAACAAAAGAAACTAGTACTCCCTTGATTAGCTCGGTAGGATCCGTGTGAAGTGGTGGTTACATCTTTCTTCAAGAAGAATGTTTGCGTGAAAATCTCCTTCTCATCTTATGTATCTTCTTCTTGATAAATTAAACCTGCACACTTGAAGAAAACAAACGAAACCTTCGCGTAAAATCGGCGGTAACAATATATATATATATATATGACTCTACTAAACTAGGATATAATGCTTGTGGAATGGATGTTTACAGATTTTCTGGAAAATTAAGACCTGGAAAATTCCAAAAATTTATAAGTAGCTCAGAAAACGAGAAAAAGTAGTAAGCTATTTCTGCTCCTCCTGACGCCGTCAGGTTGCGATCCTGACGCCGTCAGGTTATCCTGACAGAAACTGGTCTGCGATTTTCTGGAAAAAATTCTGGAAAATTTTTATCTTTAAAATCTGGAAAAATTTCCTGCAAAACATCCATTATGACTCGATACAAGCATTTGACTCGAACAAACACACATGTGTATCTTTTAATTAATTGAAATTCTCATGTTCACATTTCTTTTGAAAACGTGTGTAATCCTCCCTACATTTTTCCTTTTTGTAAAATACCTTTATATGTAATTAAGACGAAGTTAAAGACAAAATAAAGCATTTTCACAAATTCAAACACGAGAACATACAATAATGAAAAGATATATGACACACAAATAAAAATGAAAAACAAATACACATGGGTTGCCTCCCAAGAAGCGCTTGTTTTTGTTCGAGTCACGAGCTTGACTCTACCCTTATTTAACGGATAAAGGGGAGGTTTTCCCTACACTTAAGTTTAAGTGCGGGTGATAGTAGCGATACACACCCTTAGGGTGGCGATTTGCCACGTGAGGTGAAGGGGGTGTGTGAATGGCTTCCTTCATCCTAAAACTACCCGGACTAAATTGGTTGATGGGTGGGTCGGTTCCTCTTTTGTCTCCTAGATGTATATCTAAGGATGGAAAATTATGTAAAGATTGAGGTTCCGGTTCATAAACACTAGGAAATTCCCTAGAACTAAGAGTAAGAATGAGACTACAAGTATTCAAACTTATATTCTCTAGTTGCGTTTGGTTCAAATGTTCTACCTCCATCGGGATTCCTAAAGTCTCTTCTACTACTTCCGAGTAAGTCACGTGCGGTGTGTATGCCTTAAATGATGGTGGGACTTGTGGGATACCTTGTGGGTCTAGACTTTTCACCTTATCCTCAATCACATCTCCATCATCTATATGCTCGTCATGTATTATTTCCTTAGGTGGTGATAAAACCAAACCTAGTAATTGATCCAACTTATGGTTTAATGCTTGGTTGCTTACCATAATATTTTCACAAATTTGGTCAGTTCTCCTAAGGGCCTCACTAAAAATAGTTTCTAAACATGGAGGTTGTTCAAGAAAGTCTATCCTAGGTGAAGGCTCATACGAAGCATAGGTTTCACTAGATGAGGTGTTTTGTGGGCTTGATGGAATGGTGAAACCTCAAAAGGTTTATGGGCTTGGTTACTTTCTTACCACCATCTTGAATAATCCGCTTTAGTAATATCATAATTTTTTATAAAAAAACCTAATCGCGGATATAGTGGATTCGCGTTCTCCATAATGGTGAACGGAAGAGTCAATGGACAAGTTTTACGAACAAAGGCACAAAGAAGGGGGATAGACTACAAGGAAGCTAAAAATAAGAAAAAGCTTACTTGATAGGAATCAAGCAAGGAAACCTAAACGAGGTGGACTCCTAACTAGCTATTCTATTCCCCGGCAGCGGCGCCAAAAACTTGATACGCTTACACAGCGCGTTCGGGGTCAAAGGAACTTCCTTTTTGTCGAGCAAGTTTTTCAACACCCTAGGCAGTGAACCTAATCGTTGTAGTGTAGTATTAGGGTAAGCCATGGGTATTGATATCGTTCTCTAGGGGAATAGGAATGCTAGTAAGAAGTTACTATGCTAAGGTTGGGGTTGAGGAAGATTATTTTTTATCTTTTTTATATTTTTTAGAAAATGGAAAGGTACGAATCTTGGGGTTTAGATTTGGGGGGGGGGGGGTTGGTATTTCTACCGATTACTCTACTATTATCTAATCTAATTAACTAAGCTAGGGGTAGTCTATGTCTATTGTTGTGTGCTCGTATGATGATTAAAAATGTGTTTACTTAGATTTTATTCCTCCCTAGTTATCTCCTATTGATGGTTGAATTGTCACGTCCTTATTCTTAACGCATTGTGTTTTTAAGGTCGTAGGGTATGCGTTTATCCCTAACTCTTTGAAGCTACCAAAGGTTAATGACTACGAAATCTCTAGGATTCATAAACTTAACACTAAGGTATTCTTTGGATGTTTAGCCTACAATTCCACTAGTAACTATATGCTAAGGTTCAACAAAGATTAATCAAGCATTAATAACACAACGAATGACCTATCACAATACTAGGTCAATCACAATTAAGATAAGAGACAACCAATCAATATTCAATAACTAGGTTTCATAGTACCTAAACAAACACACAAGTAAATTAGCCGGATGATGAGTGCTTATTCACTCATCATTTTTACCCATCTAAGACCACAAAAACGTCTAAAAACACGGAAATATGACCAAATATACTGCAGATATCCTTGGAGTGTGTTTTTATGTATTTCAGGTACAAAGGATCGAAAACAGGACCAAAACGAACAGAAATGAGCTCGGACTGGAAAACGTGCATTGCGGACGAAGCCGGAAGTGGATTTTCTACATTTTTCAGAGCCCGGGACACATTTGAGAGTGAGCTTGGGAATCAGACTCAAAACCCGACCCTAAACCTAAAATTATCATCCAACCCTTCACCTGAACCCAAAATTTTCAACTTACCCTTAAAACGTATTTCATTTAAAACAATCATGTTCACCTTTAACCATTTTTTTTCTTACAACAATTATTTTTATTTAAACCAATTTTTATTTAAATTATTTTCTTCCTAAAAAAAAAAAAAAAAAAAAAAAAAAAAAAAAAAGTTTTAAAAACTAAAACAGAAAAAAATATAATACAAATTCTATTTTCTTAAAAACCTTTTTACCCCTTATGAACCCCTCCATTTATATCACTTGACCCCCCCATAACCAAATTGACCTTCTTCCCTGTTTTTACCCAAAACAAACACAAACCCAGCTTAACAATTTGCCCGCCAAAACCATTCCCCAACATCCCTTGTCTTCTTCCCAACATATCACTATCTCACCCCCTGGTCCCCAGCTCATACCCTCCCCCACAAGCACATGGTCTCAACTGCCATGTTGGCAATCCAAAACTATCTCATTGGAGCTCTTAAAGTGGACGGCTCAGATGCTCACCTTGGTGCCCAAGATCATATGAATGGCTAGGATTGAAGCAAACAAGCACAAGATGAGTCCAAGTCACTTCTGTCTCACAAAACTAACACAAGCTCAAGACTCCAAGACCTAGACATTTTAGTATAAATAGTAGTCCATTGTAGCCAAGTTTGGCAGTAGGTTTTTATTTTAAAATAGTCTTTAGTTTTTAATTGTACTTGTGTTTTTTTTTAGTTAATGAAAATTTTTAGTTTATCAATCTCTACTTTCAGTTTTTATTCTGCAAGTTCTGTTCTTGATAAGCACTTTAGTGCTTAGTCTTTCCTTTTGTTTATTCATTGCCAAAACTAGTTTTGTAGCCTACTCAAGTTTTGCTTTTAAAATCAGTGTCTAAAAAAAACAGTATACCCTGTTAAGGGGTGTTTGGTTTTGGCTCAAACTTGGGTCAAAACCCATTTTCACCTACTTTGACTTCTTAAGTCAAAGTTGCTTTAAGGTTTGAAAGTAGTTTTGAAAGAAGAAAAATTGATTTAACAAGTTTTGTTAAGTTTTGACTAAAAAAAGAAAACCATTTATGTCACTGTCTTGCACACGAAACAGCAGCTATAGCTGCTGTTTCATGAGCTTTTTCCAAGCTTATTTTTAATCAAAAACTCTTCCAAATCATTTTTCTTGTATCTTTACTTACCCACCTAGATATAGCATAGCTTATTTTGGACTTAGTTTAGCACTAGCTTAATTTAAATTGCTCTCAAAATCTGTCCCAAAACCCCATTTCAGTTTCTGTGACATGCAACCAAATTGTCCAAATCCCCTCACATTCTTAGATTTTTAATTTGCTCATTACTTAACCTTAGATCCTGAAATTTGGTACGCATATTCTTGGGTTAGTCATATAGCTTTTGCACATTTTTGTGAATTTTTGTTATAGCTTATGATAGCTTATTTATAAGCTCAAAGTAGCCCCCATAGCTTGTTTAGGAACTGCAGTCACAGCAGCCTTCATAGCAGTGTTTAGGTACCTTTTTCCAGTTTATTAGTGGCTTTTCTTTTAGCTTATTCTAATTTCATTAGTAGCTTTTCAGATAGTATAGATTAGGTGTAGTAGCCTTTTGCTTATTAATGCTTATTAGTGCTTATTTATCCTTGTTTAGCTTATTACCATGTTAGCTTAGGATTTCTCTATAACTGCTTTTCCCCCGTTTAGTTTAGCTTAATTCACCTTATCCTGCGTGTTCTACCCATTTAACGGTTCCTTTAGCTTATTTTATTTCTTACATATGCATGCTCAGCTTATTTGCTCTTGGATATTGCTTTCTTCCTTGCTTTAAAATCTGTCATAAAAAGGGTGCTAGTAAGTCTGTGCAAAACTGAAGGAAATAAGCAGTTGAATCTGCTTATTGAAAGCTTTTTACAAGTTGTGTTTTCAGAAAAAGATCTTTATTTTCACCTCTTAATTAAGTTTCAAAAAGAAAAATTGAAAAAAAAATATAGTACAAAAAGGTGCCAAGCACCAGGTTCGAACTCAAGCCTCTTGGCTCACCACACACACTCTCATCCATCTACCCTAGGGTCTTTAACTGTTGGAATCTTGCACAATTTATCTTTTAAATACAAACTCAGTTTTAGTATTAGTAGCTTATTTAGCTTTTTAGTAGCTTATTTCCTTAAGCAGTACCAACGTTTTATATTTTTCTTGAAATCAGTATCACTCAAAGTATTTTTAGTAAAATTTTCAGATTTTTCCAAAATAGTTTAGTATTTTTTATAATTAAATTAGATTAAATTAGTTTTTAAATCATAATAAATAATTTAAAAGTCGAAAAAATACCCGGATTTTTCCTAAAATTATTTTTAGTCGTTTAGAACGTAGGAAAATTAGTTTCACATCCTTAGGCCTTAAATTGCATCATTTTCACTTTTTGAGGCTCGGGATTAGCCCGAGTTTTCACGTTTTTGCATATTAGCACTCTAGGACTTAGTGTAACTTAATTTTCTTGTTCCGTATGCTTAGTAGTAGTTAGATCATTATTTACTTTGTTCCCGTAGCCTTAATTACTTTCCCTTTAGTTAATTTGTAGAAAACGTAATCAAAAACAAAAACCCGTAACATCGAGCATTTTAATAACAAACCTCAAACGACATTCTCAATTCACACCTCGTTGGGAAACGACCCGGATATCCTTATCCGGTATCACATATATCACACTCACGGGATTTGATTGACTAACCTTTTTCCTAAAAGGTTTTCGATTCAATTCTCGCGTTTATTTTGATATTGATATTATCATACTATTTCATCCATACACACCACCTTTAACCACATACCAAATTTTGGCGCCGCTGCCGGGGAGGTTGTGTCGCGACAATATCGTTAAGGTTTGACGATTAGTGACTCGAGATCCTTCCTTCGTGAAGTTATTGTTTTTATAAAAATCAAAAAAGTAAAAAAATATTTTCCTTTTTCTTTGTATATATATATAAAAGATTAAAAATACAAAAAGATTTTCCCTTTTGTTTTAAATAAAATAGAAGACACAATCAATATAACATTCTCAACTTGAGTGTTATCATTATAAGTTCCCGAACAAAAGATTAAAAACTTGCCTTTGTGTCGCTCGTGATTTGGTTTACTTCTATCGGTTTAACAAACTGTGTGAGGGGTATAAGGACGGCCTGACATTAAATTGCGGCTGAAAAGAGACGGGTTTTTAATACGCTTCGCGCTGACCTACTAAGTCTCTCCGCTCCTTTGTGCGTTTTACTTATAAAAGTGATCATTTCACGTGGGATTATTGGTTTAAGTTCACTGTGTTTTGCCTCGGTCTTGTTTTAATTGAAAGTGTTGTTTTTGGAAGTGCATGCGCACTCGTTCTTCTAATTCTTCTACCCCTCTTCTTGAACTCGCCACAATTCCGCGAAGACGAAATAGACGTCCCCCACCAATAGTCGAACCCGAGATTCGTACTAATCCCGACCCCATTCCCGAAATGGCGGAGGATAACCGTTCTATGTTGGAACAACTCCAAGCACCCACCGAGGGTTATGGAGAAGCTATCGTCGTTCCACCAATCGTTGCCGACAATTTTGAGCTCAAACACGGATTGATTAACTTGGTATCGTCAAGCCAATTTTACGGATTTGAGAGAGACGATCCTCACTCTCATATCCGACGGTTTAACAAGCTCACGTCTACAATCAAATATCGAAACGTGCCGGAAGAAGCAATCAAACTACTTCTTTTCCCATTCTCACTTGAGGGGGCCGCCCGGATTTGGCTCGAGAAACAACTCCCTCAATCAATCACCACATGGGAAGATTTAGTTTCAAAATTCACTAACGAATTCTTCCCACCACAAAAGACAACACACTTAAAAAATGAAATCACAAAGTTTACACAAAAATTTGATGAATCATTTAGTGAAGCTTGGGACCGTTTCAAGGACTTACTTCGTCAATGTCCTCACCATGGCTTTTCCGAGTTACATCAACTCGATACTTTCTACAATGGTTTGAATGAAAACGATCAAGACTCTCTCAATGCCGCCGCCGGTGGTAATCTCTTGACACGCTCTACGAAAGATGTGTTGTCCATCATTGAGAACAAGTCTAAAGTCCGCACCTCACGAAGCAAACCGATTGCTTCCCGAGTGAGTGCTTCACCTTCTTCGGAAAATGTCTCTAGCACGGATGCTAAGATTGACAAGCTTACCGATGTTATCCACGCATTGGTTCTCTCAAAATATCTTTCTTCTCCATCTCCAAATCCACCCGCTCAAGTCAAAGCGGTGGCAGCTACTTGTACTACTTGTGGTGGGCCTCATGCTTACTACAATTGTACCGCTACGGATGGTAATCCTTTTGAAGTAAATGCCGTAGCCGGGCCTTACAATCAAGGAGGTAATCAATACCGTCCTCAAGTTGACCCGAGCTATCGTGCTAGCAATCAAGGACCACCCGGTTTTCCTCAACCTAACAATCAAAATAGGTTCAATCAAAATCAAGTGAAAGGGCAAAATGTTCCATATCAAGCCCCGATGAACCAATACCCGCCCCAAGGGGGTAATCTCAATCATGGTTATCAAGCTCCTAATTACCAACACCGGTTGGCCCCTCTATTGAACTTTCCAACTACATTAAGTCTAATGAGGTTACAATTAGGGGTTTACAAAACCAAATCACTACTTTGAGAAATGATTTCCAAACTTCAATGTCAAAACAAGGAAATGAGTTAAAAAATGAGTTGAACAAAACAAAAAACAAAATTGATCAAAATCAAAACAAAATTGAAAATATGTTCAATAGTATCATGTGTCAAATGAATCAAGCTTCAACCTCTAAGACCCTTCCGGGTAATACAATTCCAAATCCGAAGGGAGAGTTGAATGCTATTGCCACCCGAAGTGGTAAGACATATGATGGACCCTCGATGCCTACACCCTCTCCGGTGAGGGAGGTAGCACAAGAAACCGAGGTGACAAAGGACAAGGTGCATTCTACAAGCCCACAAAGTACCGCACACGTCCAACCTCCGGTAGTCCAAATTTCCATTCCGGAGCCCGATGTTCCGAAGATTAAGCCTTCAATTCCTTATCCTTCAAGGCTTAATGATCAAAAGGTCCGCGACAAAACTAATCAACAAATGGAGAAGCTTATCCAAATCTTCAAAGATTTGCACTTCGAGATTAGTTTCGCGGATGCTCTCCTTCTAATGCCCAAGTTTGCTCCGACGATCAAAAGCTTGTTGAGCAACAAAGAAAAAATTTCCGAGTTGGCTAAAACTTCCTTGAACGAGAATTGTTCGGCGGTTATCCTTAAAAAACTTCCCGAAAAGTTAGGAGACCCCGGAAAATTCCTAATCCCGTGCGATTTTCAAGGAATAGTTCAATGCTCCGCCTTGGCCGATCTTGGCGCAAGCATTAACTTGATGCCACACTCTATGTGGAAGAAGCTTTCGTTACCCCCACTCACACCTACATGTATGATCCTCGAGCTTGCCGACCGAACGAATTCTCATCCGTTAGGTTAGCCGAGGATGTTTGTGTGAAGGTAGGAAAATTTTATTTCCCCGCCGACTTTGTTGTCGTCGAGTTTGATGCCGATCCCCGAGTACCCCTCATCCTTGGGAGGTGCTTCTTGAAAACGGGTCGTGCATTGATCGACGTTGATGAAGGGGAAATTACTTTGAGGGTGAACAAAGAAGCCGTAACTTTTAATCTTGATCAAGTTACGAGATACTCCCCCGTTTATGACGATACGTCCGTCAACAAAATTGATGTCATTGACATTGTGTCGGAGGAGTATTCTCAAGAAATTCTTGGATTCTCGAGTGGCAATCCCACTTCGGTTGATCCCATCATTGCTCTCTCTTCCCCTTCCCTCACTCCATTTTACAATGAGGAAAGTGACTTTATCTTGGAAGAGATTGAAGCTTACTTGTCTAGTGATTCTGTCCCATGGGAAATTGATCACGCTCCCATCGACATCGAGGGAGATATTCTTCTCATCGAGAAGATGCTCAATGATGATCCATCATCACTCCCTCCTCAAGAACTTCATATTGAGGAAATCAAAAACATTGAAAATGCTAATGATCCTCCGGAGGTCGAACTTAAGGACTTACCGCCTCATCTTGAGTATGCATTTTTGGAGGGTGACAATAAATTACCCGTTATAATTGCTAAAGATTTGAGTGAGGAGGAAAAAGCCGCTCTCATAAAGGTTTTGAAGTCACACAAGCGAGCCATTGCTTGGAAACTTTCCGACATTAGGGGTATTAACCCGGAATTTTGTACACACAAGATTCTAATGGAGGATGACTTCAAACCGGCGGTTCAACATCAAAGAAGAGAGAATCCTAAAATCCACGAGGTTATCAAACAAGAGGTCCTCAAACTTCTTGATGCCGGATTGATTTACCCTATCTCGGATAGTTCTTGGGTGAGCCCCGTTCATTGTGTGCCCAAAAAAGGTGGCATCACCGTTGTTGAAAACGAAGAAAACGAGTTGATTCCTACTCGATTGGTCACGGGATGGCGTGTTTGCATTGACTACCGAAAGTTAAATGAAGCCACCCGTAAAGACCACTTTCCTTTACCCTTCATGGATCAAATGCTTGAGAGATTAGCGGGAAATGAATACTACTGCTTTCTCGATGGTTTCTCGGGTTATTTCCAAATACCCATAGATCCTCAAGACCAAGAGAAGACCACATTCACGTGCCCTTATGGAACGTTTGCTTACCGGCGCATGCCTTTCGGCTTATGCAACGCTCCCGGTACATTCCAAAGGTGCATGATGGCCATCTTCCACGACATGATCGAGGAAACTATGGAGGTCTTTATGGATGATTTTTCGGTCTTTGGGGATTCTTTCAAATCATGTCTCTCCCATTTGGACAAGATGCTTAAATGTTGTGAAGACACAAATCTTTGTCTAAATTGGGAGAAAAGTCATTTCATGGTCAAAGAGGGCATAGTCCTCGGCCATAAGATCTCTAAAAGCGGGATTGAGGTTGATAAGGCTAAAGTTGATGTCATATCCAAATTACCTCATCCCACCACCGTTAAGGGTGTTCGGAGTTTTCTAGGTCACGCCGGCTTCTATCGTTGATTCATTAAAGATTTCTCGAAAATAGCCCGGCCGATGACCCATCTTCTTGAAAAAGATACTCCGTTCATCTTCTCCAAAGAATGCATTAAAGCTTTCCAAACTTTAAAGAAGAAACTTACGGAAGCTCCTATATTAGTTGCCCCCGATTGGGACTTACCTTTCGAGCTCATGTGCGACGCTAGCAACTTTGCTCTAGGTGCGGTCTTGGGGCAACGAAAAGCAAAATATTTCCAGCCTATACACTATGCTAGCAAAACTTTGACCGAAGCTCAAGCACATTACACTACGACGGAAAAAGAATTACTAGCCGTGGTGTATGCTTTCGAGAAGTTTCGACCATACTAGATCTTGTCTAAAAGCATAGTGTATACGGATCACTCGGCCCTCAAATATCTCTTTGCAAAGCAAGATGCAAAGCCGAGATTGCTCCGGTGGGTTCTCCTCCTACAAGAATTTGATATCCTCGTTCGTGATAAAAAGGGAGCCGAGAACCTCGCGGCTGATCACCTATCCCGTCTTGAAAATCCTCACCAAGGTGTGCTCGAGAAAAAGGAAATCAATGAAACATTTCCTCTCGAGACACTTAATGTGGTATCTCTAAGTGGAAATTCGAGTACCCCATGGTTTGCCGACTTTGCAAACTACCATGCGGGAAACTTTGTTGTTAAAGGGATGTCGTCCCAACAAAAAAGTAAATTCTTCAAAGATGTTAAGCATTACTTTTGGGACGACCCCTACTTGTTCAAAGTCTGTGCGGATCAAGTCATCCGACGGTGTGTTCACGGCCAAGAAGCCGTTGATATTCTCAACGCTTGTCACAATGGACCCACGGGGGGACATCATGGCCCGAACTACACCGCCAAAAAGGTGTTTGATTCCGGTTTCTATTGGCCCACAATCTATCGCGATGCCCATGACTAAGTCAAATCATGTGACGCTTGTCAGCGTCACGGCAAAATCTCACAAAAGGATGAAATGCCTCAAAATGCAATCCAAGTGTGCGAGATCTTTGACGTGTGGGGCATCGACTTCATGGGCCCGTTCCCGTCTTCTCGAGGGAACAAGTACATACTCGTGGCGGTCGATTACTTGTCTAAATGGGTGGAAGCAAAAGCGCTCCCCACCAACGACGCCCGAGTAGTTGTGAAATTTTTGAAATCTCTCTTTGCCCGTTTTGGAACTCCCCGTGCCATCATTAGTGATCGCTGTACGCACTTTTGCAATGACCAATTCGAAAAAGTCATGCTTAAGTACGGTGTCACTCACCGTCTTGCTACCGCGTATCACCCACAAACTAGTGGTCAAGTGGAAGTCTCAAATCGTGGTTTAAAAAGAATTCTTGAAAGGACCGTAGGCGAAAACCGTGCCTCTTGGTCGGATAAGCTAGATGATGCACTCTGGGCCTTTCGTACCGCTTACAAAACACCCATCGGTTGTACTCCTTATAAGCTTGTATACGGAAAGGCGTGTCATCTCCCGATCGAGCTCGAGCACAAAGCCTATTGGGCCTTGAAGCATGCTAACTTTGATCTCAAGTCCGCGGGTGATCACCGAAAAGTTCAACTCAATGAATTAAATGAACTTCGTGATCAAGCCTACGAGAACTCTTTAATCTTCAAAGAGAAGACAAAGAAGATCCATGACTCCAAAATCAAGAACCGCGTTTTCAACGTTGGTGACCGAGTCCTTCTTTTCAATTCTCGATTGAAGATATTCTCGGGGAAACTTAAAACCCGTTGGACTGGGCCGTTCACCATTTCCAAAGTTTATCCTTATGGTGCCGTCGAGTTATCTCAAAACGACGGACCAAACTTCAAAGTGAACGGCCATAGATTGAAACATTATTTTGGAGGGGACATACCTCAAATGGTTGTCCCGGATCTCCAAACCTTCCCCATGAACCAATGAATTCGGGGTCGAGTCAAGCTAGCGACTCGGTTAACAAAAACAGTAGCATTCCATGGG
Organism: Chrysanthemum seticuspe; assembly: GCA_019973895.1. Taxonomy (NCBI): domain Eukaryota; kingdom Viridiplantae; phylum Streptophyta; class Magnoliopsida; order Asterales; family Asteraceae; genus Chrysanthemum; species Chrysanthemum seticuspe. Next base: position 211,118,423 of record BPTQ01000001.1, on the reverse strand, counting down.
TGTCCACCCATGTTTCTGACTTCTTTCTATTTTCTAACACTAAGTGTGGGGGAAACCCCCACTGATGTTTGCTTGTTGTGTGTTTGCTCTCTGTTTTCAGGATTCCCGTTGATCGTGATGATTGATGCGCCTGTTTTCAATCCAGCCGCCCAATATCCGATCTTTTTACTAACGATTATCTAGGGATATCTTATTAATCCTTTTTGTGAAAAAAGATTTCGCTTCCACACTTGGCTAGTAGTATTACCTTTTTCCGTTCTATAGTTTCGGCTCCGGCCGGTACTTTGAATATTGAGGGCAATATTCAATTCTAAGTGTGGGGGGAATTCTAGCGAATTTTGATCACATGTGTACCTTCTAGTACCCTAGTACCCCCGTTTTGACCAAAATTTTAAAATTTTATCGCTTTAAGTCAAGTATTTACATTTACAAGAAGTGCTTTGCACAAAAATAAAGCATTGATGCCTCGGTGTTAATGATAGTTTAGTCTTGATTCGGCTAGAACAAGGGGAATCCCGACTCTGCTAGAGTGTTGATCTAGCTGCTCTCTTAACATTTAGGCTAAGGTTTTACGCGTTGTGCAAATGAAAATGCTAAGCGTGGAGTAGTTGGTTCTCTTTAGAGCTTATATAAGTAATCTATTGCTTTTTCTCCCAGTAGCTCTTAAATGGACCTAAATACGTGCTCGTTGTCAAATTTTTGAACATTCAAATAGTCTTGTTACAATAAAAAGTTTTTAAGAAAAATTGATTTAGAGTCCGAGTTCAACTTTTTATTTAAATTTCCGAGAAAGCATACTTTCTTAAAATCTGAATAATGTTGCAAAATGAAAGTATCGTAAAAGTGCTTGAATGATGCAAAAGGTGCAAGTTTAAAGTTCGAAAAAAAAAATGATGAAAAAGTGAGAAAAAAAATGATGAAGAAAAAAAAAAGTTGAAAAATGAAAAATATGAGTTGCGTGAATAAAAGCATTGTGTTGCTTATGAATAAATGTGCGAAACTTGCTTTTTCTTAAATTTAAATCGGAAGTTGAACTCGTATTCGTCAAAGTTGTCTAAAAGTTTGACGGTAATTTGGAAATCCTTGATTTCAAAGATCCCGAAAGCTCCGATACTATTCTCGAGGGTGAAAACCTAGCCTCCTTAAAAGGACAAGCTGAGAAGAAAGTCGCAACATGGAGTGATCTCACCTTTGAATCTCGAATTTCTAAATTATCGTCGGTTGTAATCCATTTAGGTTTAGTTTTAACTTAACGGTAGCTTCGTAAATCTTTGGAATCGAATTCCCGCTAATTCCGGTACTATTCTCTGTGAGGTGTCAAAATCCCAGTCACTTAAAACTCATGTTTTGGGATGAGCTGAGAAGAAAGCCGCTACATGGAAAAGGCTCTTTCGAACCTTAGACTTTCATCGTTTCCGGTGAGTTATTACTTTAGTAAGTGGATCATAGCCATAACAAATGTCGATTTCAATGGTTAAACTTTTGAAAATGAGCACACACACTTAAATTGTATAAATTGCGGGAGTAAAAAGTTAAGTCTCGACTTACATAGATTATTGATATAAGTAGTGTTAGCATTTTACAAAAACGTTTGCACAATAAGTTTAAGCTTGGTTTGAGAGTATAAAAAAGAGGATGACGATTACAATTCCCCGGAGACACCCATTTTGCGTGGATCCCGTTCCGTGATGCCAGGTTTTGATGATCAAGCATGTTATTTATTTACGTTCAAGTTTTAAATTTCTCGTAGTTAAATAAAAAGTCGAAACGGGGTATTCTTGGTATTTTTGATCCTTTCATTACTTCATATGATCGGATTGCTAGGGACTAGCAATTGATAGTGTGGGGGATTTGATGAGTGCTTATTCACTCATCATTTTTACCCATCTAAGACCACAAAAATGTCTAAAAACACGGAAATATGACCAAATATACTGCAGATATCCTTGGAGTGTGTTTTTATGTATTTCAAGTACAAAGGATCGAAAACAGGACCAAAACGAACAGAAATGAGCTCGGACTGGAAAACGTGCATTGCGGACGAAGCCGGAAGTGGATTTTCTACATTTTTCAGAGCCCGGGACACATTTGGGAGTGAGCTTGGGAATCAGACTCAAAACCCGACCCTAAACCTAAAATTATCATCCAACCCTTCACCCGAACCCAAAATTTTCAACTTACCCTTAAAACGTATTTCATTTAAAACAATCATTTTCACCTTTAACCATTTTTTTTCTTACAACAATTATTTTTATTTAAACCAATTTTTATTTAAATTATTTTCTTCCTAAAAAAAAAAAAAAAAAAAAAAAAAAAAAAGTTTTAAAAACTAAAACAGAAAAAAAATATAATACAAATTCTATTTTCTTAAAAACCTTTTTACCCCTTATGAACCCCTCCATTTATATCACTTGACCCCCCCCCCCCCCCCCCCCATAACCAAATTGACCTTCTTCCCTGTTTTTACCCAAAACAAACACAAACCCAGCTTAACAATTTGCCCGCCAAAACCATTCCCCAACATCCCTTGTCTTCTTCCCAACATATCACTATCTCACCCCCTGGTCCCCAGCTCATACCCTCCCCCACAAGCACATGGTCTCAACTGCCATGTTGGCAATCCAAAACTATCTCATTGGAGCTCTTAAAGTGGACGTCTCAGATGCTCACCTTGGTGCCCAAGATCATATGAATGGCTAGGATTGAAGCAAACAAGCACAAGATGAGTCCAAGTCACTTCTGTCTCACAAAACTAACACAAGCTCAAGACTCCAAGACCTAGACATTTTAGTATAAATAGTAGTCCATTGTAGCCAAGTTTGGCAGTAGGTTTTTATTTTAAAATAGTCTTTAGTTTTTAATTGTACTTGTGTTTTTTTTTAGTTAATGAAAAATTTTAGTTTATCAATCTCTACTTTCAGTTTTTATTCTGCAAGTTCTGTTCTTGATAAGCACTTTAGTGCTTAGTCTTTCCTTTTGTTTATTCATTGCCAAAACTAGTTTTGTAGCCTACTCAAGTTTTGCTTTTAAAATCAGTGTCTAAAAAAAACAGTATACCCTGTTAAGGGGTGTTTGGTTTTGGCTCAAACTTGGGTCAAAACCCATTTTCACCTACTTTGACTTCTTAAGTCAAAGTTGCTTTAAGGTTTGAAAGTAGTTTTGAAAGAAGAAAAATTGATTTAACAAGTTTTGTTAAGTTTTGACTAAAAAAAGAAAACCATTTCTGTCACTGTCTTGCACACGAAACAGCAGCTATAGCTGCTGTTTCATGAGCTTTTTCCAAGCTTATTTTTAATCAAAAACTCTTCCAAATCATTTTTCTTGTATCTTTACTTACCCACCTAGATATAGCATAGCTTATTTTGGACTTAGTTTAGCACTAGCTTAATTTAAATTGCTCTCAAAATCTGTCCCAAAACCCCATTTCAGTTTCTGTGACATGCAACCAAATTGTCCAAATCCCCTCACATTCTTAGATTTTTAATTTGCTCATTACTTAACCTTAGATCCTGAAATTTGGTACGCATATTCTTGGGTTGGTCATATAGCTTTTGCACATTTTTGTGAATTTTTTTTATAGCTTATGATAGCTTATTTATAAGCTCAAAGTAGCCCCCATAGCTTGTTTAGGAACTGCAGTCACAGCAGCCTTCATAGCAGTGTTTAGGTACCTTTTTCCAGTTTATTAGTGGCTTTTCTTTTAGCTTATTCTAATTTCATTAGTAGCTTTTCAGATAGTATAGATTAGGTGTAGTAGCCTTTTGCTTATTAATGCTTATTAGTGCTTATTTATCCTTGTTTAGCTTATTACCATGTTAGCTTAGGATTTCTCTATAACTGCTTTTCCCCCGTTTAGTTTAGCTTAATTCACCTTATCCTGCGTGTTCTACCCATTTAACTGTTCCTTTAGCTTATTTTATTTCTTACATATGCATGCTCAGCTTATTTGCTCTTGGATATTGCTTTCTTCCTTGCTTTAAAATCTGTCATAAAAAGGGTGCTAGTAAGTCTGTGCAAAACTGAAGGAAATAAGCAGTTGAATCTGCTTATTGAAAGCTTTTTACAAGTTGTGTTTTCAGAAAAAGATCTTTATTTTCACCTCTTAATTAAGTTTCAAAAAGAAAAATTGAAAAAAAAATATAGTACAAAAAGGTGCCAAGCACCAGGTTCGAACTCAAGCCTCTTGGCTCACCACACACACTCTCATCCATCTACCCTAGGGTCTTTAACTGTTGGAATCTTGCACAATTTATCTTTTAAATACAAACTCAGTTTTAGTATTAGTAGCTTATTTAGCTTTTTAGTAGCTTATTTCCTTAAGCAGTACCAACGTTTTATATTTTTCTTGAAATCAGTATCACTCAAAGTATTTTTAGTAAAATTTTTAGATTTTTCCAAAATAGTTTAGTATTTTTTATAATTAAATTAGATTAAATTAGTTTTTAAATCATAATAAATAATTTAAAAGTCGAAAAAATACCCGGATTTTTCCTAAAATTATTTTTAGTCGTTTAGAACGTAGGAAAATTAGTTTCACATCCTTAGGCCTTAAATTGCATCATTTTCACTTTTTGAGGCTCGGGATTAGCCCGAGTTTTCACGTTTTTGCATATTAGCACTCTAGGACTTAGTGTAACTTAATTTTCTTGTTCCGTATGCTTAGTAGTAGTTAGATCATTATTTACTTTGTTCCTGTAGCCTTAATTACTTTCCCTTTAGTTAATTTGTAGAAAACGTAATCAAAAACAAAAACCCGTAACATCGAGCATTTTAATAACAAACCTCAAACGACATTCTCAATTCACACCTCGTTGGGAAACGACCCGGATATCCTTATCCGGTATCACATATATCACACTCACGGGATTTGATTGACTAACCTTTTTCCTAAAAGGTTTTCGATTCAATTCTCGCGTTTATTTTGATATTGATATTATCATACTATTTCATCCATACACACCACCTTTAACCACATACCACCGGACATGGAGAACATGCAAGCATACACACAATCAATTGAAGACATAATTGAATCAATGAAGTAAAACACTTATCTTGATGTAAAATAGGGTATGGAACCCTAAAATAGTGTACAAGAAAGCCTTGGTTCGGTTTAGGTTTTTACTCCACAAAACTACCTCCCTAAAACTGAAAAATTCGGATTCTATATATAGTGTTACAAACTGCGACGGCGTCACTCTTTAATTGTGACGTCGTCGGGTTGCCGTCATTAAGTTTTCGTCTTGGCCAGGTTATCATTGTGACGGCGTCACCTTATGCCTGTGACGCCGTCGCCTTCAGTCTCTGACGCCATCTGGATCAAATCTAGGCCGTCTGAGCTGTGACGCCCTATTCTTTTAAAACCTGATGTCGTCACTTGTAAATAAGTAATTTAGCTACTGAGTCGTCACAAAACACGTTGCGACAGCGTCGCAGTTAAACGCTGACGCCGTCCCCTTCAGTTCCAGTAGCTTGAGTGTCTTGATTCTTGACTTTGGCCATTTTCTTCGTATATTCGCGCCTTTTCGTCCGAATAAGTGTCATTCCAGTAATTTGCCTTTAAGAGACCTAAAAAGTGAAAAGGAACGAAATTAAGTAATAACGGATACAAAAGTGATCAATTAAGGGCTTAAATGACCCCTCAAAAACGTACTTTTTAAATCCTTATCAATTATCCCCATTGAATGACAAATAAACTCTCATTGATCCAAGCTATGCTTGTGTTTCAATGAGAGGATGATCCTATCAACTAATACTATGTATTATGTGTTGGTTTAGGAATGCATACCTATCTATTACAATTACAGACATATATATAGGAACTAATAATACAAAGACATGTGATGATGGTGACATGTGGTCCCTCATGTGGTCCATCTTCATCTTCCTCTTTCGGAAAAGCACCAACCATCCTTTTGAATGTGTCATCACAATATTCCCACTGTATGGTAAAGTCTTGTACTTGTTTGATTTCTTCTCTTGGAAGTTCCCACCCATATTTTTCAGTCTATATGTTGAGATAGTGTCTTCAGGATCACTGAGACATTTGTCAAATCTCAGTGTCACTGGTGTTGTTTGCAGCTCATATATTTTACTTACTGAAACCGTATCAGTAAGTAAAGAGCACTAAACTACACTCACTGATTTCTTTATCAGTGAGTCACTCACTATTTATTTAGTGAGTTAGGCTATTTTATTTTCAAATCTTGTTCAGGGTGATTGGGTCAATTTATTGGACCCAACAGTCTCCCCCTATTTGAATATACAAATTGCCTAAAGTGATTGGTAAAAGGTGTAAGACTGAGGGTTCAGTCTGAGGGTTCAGGTTATTCAGTGACTGGGGTTCAGTGCCCAAGTTCAGTGAGAAGGGTTCAGTGAATGAGGTATCAATAACCTGGTTCATTGGTCAGTGACCAAGTTCAGATATTCAGTGACCTCGTTCACTTTGACAAGTTTGTGGGGTTCAGTGTGAGAGGGTTTAGTGACCCAGTGACTAGGTTCAGTGACCATGGGTTCACTTTGATGCTAAGAGAGACCAGGTTCATTTTAGATACATCAGTGTCCTTTCTCTTTTGCAATTCCTTGAAGGACATTTTAATCAATCAAATGAAAGGACCTGGTTCAACTTTTTGATACATCAGTGTCCATTTTCTTTTGTCACTTGACTATGTCAGAATTACAACACATTTATTTATCACTATACAAACACCCTGGATACAATAATATATCCTGATAAATTTTATTAGTCACCTTTGGGTTTTACCACACTCTTATGCTTGCATCCTGAATCTTTTGCAACCTGAAGGACCATTTTCAGCCTTTGCACTTCCTGAGTTGAAAAAGAAAAAAAAATTACAGTTTTAACATCACGTTAAACATTTCTTGACCAGATTTCATTGGCTGATATCTTGTTTTCCGAGACTCACTTGAGTCAAGTTTTGTGATGTTTTTCATTTTCAGGGAGTGAGGTATATTGTTTTGAGAGTGGGTTCAGGGTTTGTGTGTTATGGGCCCATCACGCTTCCACCGCGCAACGCTGATACAATTTGATCAGGCTTAACCTAATTTCACCTTTCCTTCTTTCTTTCTCATTTATCAGGCTCAGCCTAAATGATATATCCTATTGATCTTGTTACTCACTGAGTCACAACACTCACTGAGTCAATCTTCACACCTCATACTTTCGCTTTTATCGACCAAGTTTGCTTCTGCAACTTCCTTCAGCCTATGGCGTTTGATTTCGAAAAAGGTGTTTTGTGGTGAATGGCTTTGGTTTCTGATGAGTGTGTAAATACTCATCATTTTTGGTCAAATCTGAACTGCAAAACATTTAAAAACACTCAGAAATGCATCAAAATACTGAAAATATCCCAAAATTGTATTTTATATGTTTCAGATGCAAAATGTTTAAAATCAGATGAAAAACGAGCTAAGTTTGCATAATTAGCAGTTTCAGTCCCCCGACTTTCAAATCTTGTCAAAATCAGTCCCTGAGCATTTGTTTTGGAATAAAAGTCAACCCAAGTCCTTTCAAAATCAAAATTTATCAAAAATGATCCTTGGGTAAAAAGTTTGGAGAATTTACAAGTTTGGTCCTTCAAGTTTCAAAATTGGCAAAAATAGTCCTTGGAAGTTTGAAAATGGAAAATTATCTTTTATGGTCCTTGTACTAATGAAACTTGTTATAATTGGTCCCTATGATAAATTTTGCAATATGACAGAATTGGTCCCTTAAGTTTGGTGAATTGCAAGTTTGGTCCTTATGTTATTAATAAACAAGCCTTGACCCTTGACCCTTGCTTGAACCCCTGCCAATATACCACTTGACCCCCTTGACCCTTGAACCCCCTGTCTAATATTAAACCCTCGGTCAACACCCAGTCAAACTTCCCACCCTTTTCCCTCCTTTTTCCCACCATCTTCACCAACTGCCTGCAAACCTCCCATCACCATGCTTCCAGCTCACAAACCCACAACCTTATCACTCCACCTCCACAAACCAACAAGAATCATTAAATGCTTCCCCCTCCTTGCAATCAATCAACTCCAACTGGCAAATACCATTTTGGCGCCAAAATTCATCAAACGGCCAATATCATCTCCAGTGATCCAATGGCTCTAAAAAGAGGTGGGATGATAACGCTACACGCGTCGTTCGGGGTCAAGGAAACTTCCTTTTCTTCGAGCAAGTTTTATAACACCCTAGGCAGTGAACCTAATCGTTGTAGTGTAGTAATTAGGGTAAGCCACGAGTATTGATATCGTTCTCTAGGGGAATAGGAATGCTAGTGAGAAGTTACTACGCTAAGGTTGAGGTTGAGGAAGATTATTTTTTTATCTTTTTATGTTTTTTAGAAATTGAAAAGGTACGAATCTCGGGTATTGGATTTGGGGGGTTGGTATTGCTACCGATTACTCTACTATTATCTAATTATCTAAGCTAAGGTTGTGATAGTCTATGTCTAATTGATTTGTACTCGTATGATAGTTTAAAGATGTGTTTACTTAGGTTTTACTACTCCTTAATTATCTCCTATTGATGGTTGATTTGTCACGTCCTTATTCCTAGTTGCGTTGTGATTCTAAGGCTATAGGGCGTGCTTGTTTCCCTAACTCTTTGAAATTACCAAAGGGTCTTGTTTACAAATCCTCTAGTGATTTATAGACGCCTACTCTACGGTTGTCCTTGAATACTTTATCCTACAATTACCTAGATAATTATATTCTAAAGTTCACAAAGAAAAGTCAAGCATTAAGTACACAACGAATAATCTAGCGCACTCTAGATCATTAGTCAACTAAGATAAGTATCAACCAATCAATATTCAATAATTAAGTTTCATATTCCCTAAGCAAACACACAAATAAATTAGCCGGACATGGAGAACATGCAAGCATACACACAAATAATCAAAGACATAATTAAATTAATGAAGTAAATACTTATCTTGATGTATAATAGGGTTTAGAACCCTAAAATACTGCACAAGAAAGCCTTGGTTCGGTTTTAGGTTTTTACTCCAAAAGACTACACACAAAAACTGAAAAATTCGGATTCTATATATAAGATTACATCTGCGACGGCGTCACCTTATGTTTCGTGACGCCGTCGTGTCGCCGTCATTAGGGTTTCGTCTTGGCCACGTAAACCTTGCGACGGCGTCACCTTATGACTGTGACGCCGTCCCCTTCAGCTCTGACGCCGTCTTGGCTGCATCTAGGCCGTCTGAGTAGCGACGGCCTATTCCTTTAGAACCTGACGTCGTCCCTTGAAAACATGCAATTTCGCCTCTGAGCCGTCGCAAAATGCCTTACCGACGGCGTCGCAGATATGCAGTGACGCCGTCGCCTTATGTTTCAGCAGCTTTGAGTGTCTCGATTCTGACTTTGGCCATTTTCTTCGTATATTCGCGCCTTTTCGTCCAAATAAGCATCATTCCAGCATTTTGCCTTCAAGAGACCTAAAAAGTGAAAAGGAACGATATTAAGCAATAACGGATACAAAAGTGATCGAATAAGGGCTTAAATGACCCCTCAAAAAGGTACCTTTTAAAACCTTATCAAATATCCCTACACTTGGTATTTGCTTGTCCTCAAGCAAATGTGCTTTTAGCCAATTAATTTATAAGTTAGGGGTCATGAAGCATCCATTCAAAACGGTCCACAACACATATAAGCCCCGCAAAAGTCATAACAAGCACGGAAATTACATACTAGCACCTCACATGGGGTGTTTGGATACTCACATCTCTCTCGGGTGTATATATGAAATATAACAAATCGGAAATGGAAGATAAACACTCATTAACCGGTCCTAGTACATAGATTACCATAGGCTTGAGAATAGATCAAACCTCCGTCGCTTTGGCGTAAGCACCTAGGAAAGACTATCAAAGAGGTCTTTTAAAGGGTTGTAAAGTTAGGCTTACGGTAGGGAAATGAAGGGTTTGGTGGGATAGGCTATTTAGTGGTGGATAGTCAAAAATCTCTATGTTGCAAGTATACGAAGAATGGCGTTGCTAAGCCAAGACTCGACACTCTAAAACTCTAGGCAACGAAAATAAACAAACATAATTTAAAAGATAGATGTAGGATGGTAGCCCGTATGTTTTTTTTGTTTTTTTTTTTTTTTTTTTTTTTTTTCACTCTCTTTTTTTTTTTTTTTTTTTTTCATACACTTTTACTCTACCATCCTCTACGGTACATCAAAATGATAGGGATTTATAGACACATCCCTACACTTGAGTTTTTATTACTCTAACACTAATTTGACCCAAATTGAAAAGATCAAAACACTTGGAGTACATTATTATGCAAACAAAGGGAATTTGAGTTTAACGTTCTCTTCCCTATATTTCATAAACTTTAACTTTTCCCATGAATCCCAATCATCCCAAAACTGTATACAAAGGATATGACTCGACTTAGCAACTCATGCAAGCAACCAGATAATTGAACTAAGGGTTTTAGGTGATAACATAAATTTGCACTAAAAGTGAGTGCAATAAAGGGTAGGCTAAGGCGATTTGGGTGTATATTTGGGGGTGGGGTGTAAACAATGCTCTTCATTGATATTCCGGAAAAACCGAAACATCACGAGAACCGCGAAAAGGATAGGCTCTGAGGGGTTAACTAGGGGTATCGTGTACTAAAGATGAGTACAACGCAAAGGGTGTGGGGGAATTACTCAACCGATATGGAAGAAGTAATTATATTACAGGTATTAAACAAGGGTTATCCTAATGCCTCTTATCATTTAGTTATTCCTAACTACACAAGTGTAGTCTCACTAGCGATCTCGGAATGCATCACAAAACAAGTTCTAGAATCTAATATACTACCGGTTCACACTCTAAGCATTAAAGATGAATGCTTTAATTCCTACTAATCTAAGGGCGATCCTCACATTTTGGGTGGAATTTAGGTGGTAAAGGGTTTTTGTGCTAGTCATGCAACTTCCTATCCATGAGACGCTTTTGTTAAGACTAATGGCCCACTCCTATACGTCATGAAAAAATTTTAAATTTGGCTAAAATTACCCTAACCTACATTTTCTCATGGTTTATTACACAAATACACTTGGACAAAGCAAATAGTCAAGGATAAGCATAGTTTCAAAGTTCCCGTTTTATTTTCCCTCCCTACACTTAAACTGAACATTGTCCCCAATGTTCCCCGAAAGTATCAAAGTTATGATAATAGAAGGTAATTAAAAACGAAAGAAACTAATACTCCCCTGATTAGCTCGGTAGGATCCGTGAAAAGTGGTGGTTAAATCTTTTCCAAGAAGAGTTTTTGCGTGAAAGGCTCCTTCCAAACTTGTGTAACTTCTTCTTGACAAACTAAACCTGCACACTAGAAGAAAACAAACGAAACCTTCGCGTAAAATCGGCGGTAATAATATACATAAGACTCGATTTAAACTAGGATATAATGCTTGTGGAATGGATGTTTACAGAATTTGTTTTTGAAAGTTAAGATCTGGAAAATTCCAAAATTTTACAAGTAGCTCAGAAAACGAGAAAAAGTAAGCTGATGTTTTTATTCCTTCCTGACGCCGTCAGGTTGCAATCCTGACGCCGTCAGGTTATCCTGACAAAAACTGGTCTGCGATTTTCTGGAAAAAATTCTGGAAAATTTACATCTTTAGAATCTGGAAAAACTTCTGCAAAAACATCCATTATGACTCGATACAAGCATTTGACTCGAACAAACAAACATATATATCTTTTAGTTAATTGTTATTCTCATGTTCACGTTTCTTATGAAAACGTGTGTAATCCTCCCTACACTTATCCTTTATGTAAAATACCTTTATATGTAATTAAGACGAGGTTAAAAACAAAATAAAGCATTTTTACGAATCTAAACATGAGGACAAACAATTAATAAAAGATATATGACACTAACAAGCAAACAATTAAGCATGGGTTGCCTCCCACGAAGCGCTTTTCTTTATTTAAGAGTCTTGTAGCTAGACTCGTAGTCCTACTCCTACGTACCGATATAAGTAAGTCTATCCTCAACAATGTCGTAGGGATCAAACTTATCATTCAAGTTCCTAGTAGTACGTTCGGTTAAATATGCCTTTTCAAACATCTCACCATCGGGATCATAGATTTGTATCCTAATGTGCCACCTTCCATTACCATCGCTAGGCGTTCTATTCCAATTCCACATGTGTTCGGATTTCTCAACTATCCATTTATTCATGACGAGGTTAACGGGCAAGCATCCTAGGAACTCGGTCATCTTCCTAAATACTAAGGCGTCCTCAAACGGGTTCACTTCTATATCCCTAGCCAATTCTTGTTCTTGGAAAGTTGCTACACTAGCAAAGGCCTTATCTAGGTAAAAAGGTCTTTGGGGGCCTATGATGTTCTTCTCAATCCAAGGTCCATATCGAGAAGGCTCTCTATCCAACCTAATCTCTTGTGGGATTTCCTCATCCTTGTAGTACGAATGCCTTTTGACATCGTAAACCGATCTAGCACTCCCCTCTCCTACCACTATTTTGGACATCTTACAATCGATGATGGCACTAGCGGTAGCTAAAAATCCTCTTCCAACGAGTAATGGGCATGTCGGGTCCTTATTCATGTCGAGTACATGAAAGTCGGCCAAAAGAGTCAACTCTCCTACATGTACTACCAATTCTTGTTCTTGGAAAGTTGCTACACTAGTAAAGGCCTTATCTAGGTAAAAAGGTCTTTGGGGGCCTATGATGTTCTTCTCAATCCAAGGTCCATATCGAGAAGGCTCTCTATCCAACCTAATCTCTTGTGGGATTTCCTCATCCTTGTAGTACGAATGCCTTTTGACATCGTAAACCGATCTAGCACTCCCCTCTCCTACCACTATTTTGGACATCTTACAATCGATGATGGCACTAGCGGTAGCTAAAAATCCTCTTCCAACGAGTAATGGGCATGTCGGGTCCTTATTCATGTCGAGTACATGAAAGTCGGCCAAAAGAGTCAACTCTCCTACATGTACTACCATGTCCTTTATTATTCCAACCGGACGTGCTATACTACCGTCCGCTAATCCTAAGATAGTTTCCGTTGGTTCAATTTTACCTAGGTTGAGGCTTCTATGAAGGGACAACGGAACGAGATTGATGCATGATCCTAAATCGGCTAAAGCATCGAGTGGCTTGGAAGTTCCAAGTCTACACGGAAGAGTGAATAGCCCGGGATCATCTAACTTCTTAGGTAATTTGTTTCGCACAAAGGCGGACCCATGTTTCCCAAGCCTAAGTTCTAACTCATATTTTTCTTTTAAAGCATTATAATAAGGTGCATGAGCTAAGACTTCTAGAATTGGTTTCTCTTGATAGAGTTCCTTGTACTCCTCCTCTAAACTAGGTTTGGATTCTTGGCTGACGGGTTTCTCAGGAGTAGGCTTTACCAAAGGTGCCGGGCCTTGGTATTTCTTGGATGACTTGGAACCCTTTTTGATAGCATTTACCGAGTGAACCGTTGGGTGAGAGGGGCATGAATGTGTGTTCTCCCATGATGAACTAGAACATGAAGTCGATGCAATCGAATTCACTTTTGGGTTCTTTATGGTATCACTTGGGAGTGCTCCAATTTCCCGCTCATTGAAGGCTTTTAAGAGGGCATCAAGCTTGGTTGTCATCTCGCTCTATTTTTGCTTAAACTCGGCTTCAAGCTTATTCAATCGAGTTTCTTGGGATGACAAAAATCTAGATGCAATTGCTTCAATATTAGTGGGGTTCCCGGTATTAGAAGAATTGAATCTGTTAGGCGAACTAGATGAGCTTTGGGGTGTGCTTGAGTTTTGGTTCCACTTAAGATTAGGGTGATTTCTCCATGAGGGGTTGTATGAGTTTCCTAAGTTGTTTTGTTCGGGTTTGAAAGTGTACCACTTATCTCCTGCTCCGTCGGTACGTATGGAGGCGTAGTCCGCAAAAGCTTGTTCGGAGAGCCTTGAGCAATCACGAGTGTCATGGGGACCACTGCATAACTCACAAGGTAGAGTGATTTGATTCACTTGTCGTGAAGACTTAGGATTTTTGTAGGAACTCATGAGGAATTTAACTTGATCTTCAAGTTCAATCATCCTACGGTCGGGAGGAGGCAAGGAGATTGCCTTGACGGTTTTGGGAAGTTCACGGGGGTCATCCCAACTTTCGTTGTCATAGAGGGCAAGGTCCTCTATTATTTCCCATGATTCTTCCGCGGTGAGATCACTAAGTTTTCCACCGGCCGCTTGGTCAATGGATCGCTTAGTGGGAAAGTTGACATGATCATAAAAGATTTGGACTTGGAGCCAAAGATCAATGCCATGATGAGGGACTTTATGAAGTAAGTCCTTGAATCGGGTCCATGCTTCGTAGAGAGATTCACCTTGACGTTGTTGGAACATCAAGATGTCATTCCTAAGCTTAGTGGTTCTCCCCGGTGGGAAAAATTGAGCAAGGAAGCGAGAAGTAAGATCATCCCAATTTGAGATGGAGCCGGCGGGAAGTCGCTCAAGCCAATTACTAGCTTGGTCCCGTAGAGAGAATTGGAAGAGACGCAAGCGCATGGTCTCCCGAGTAGTAGCATCAAGGTCGATGGAATCGACAATTTTGAGGAAATCCCTCAGATGCTGATTTGGATCTTCGGAACGAAGTCCATGGAATGCACATCCGTTTTGCACCAACCGGATGGTGTCGGATCGCAGGGCCGTAGTTTGGGCTTGGTCGGGAAGCTCAATGGTGTTCCTATAACCTAGGTGGTTTGGTCTCGAGTACTCACCAAGAGTACGGGCTCTTGGCGGGTCGTTTGGTGGTGGGTTGATGAGTGGTGGTTGGTTGTCACCTTCCATGGTGAAAAGTGATGGGTGTTACGAACAAAGGTCACGAAGAAGGGAGATAGACTAAGAGAAAGCTAAAAAAAATGAGAAAAATTTACTTGATAGGAATCAAGCAAAGAAACCTAAACGAGGTGGACTACTAACTAGCTATTCTATTCCCCGGCAGCGGCGCCAAAAACTTGATAACGCTACACGCGTCGTTCGGGGTCAAGGAAACTTCCTTTTCTTCGAGCAAGTTTTATAACACCCTAGGCAGTGAACCTAATCGTTGTAGTGTAGTAATTAGGGTAAGCCACGGGTATTGATATCGTTCTCTAGGGGAATAGGAATGCTAGTGAGAAGTTACTACGCTAAGGTTGAGGTTGAGGAAGATTATTTTTTTATCTTTTTATGTTTTTTAGAAATTGAAAAGGTACGAATCTCGGGTATTGGATTTGGGGGGTTGGTATTGCTACCGATTACTCTACTATTATCTAATTATCTAAGCTAAGGTTGTGATAGTCTATGTCTAATTGATTTGTACTCGTATGATAGTTTAAAGATGTGTTTACTTAGGTTTTACTACTCCTTAATTATCTCCTATTGATGGTTGATTTGTCACGTCCTTATTCCTAGTTGCGTTGTGATTCTAAGGCTATAGGGCGTGCTTGTTTCCCTAACTCTTTGAAATTACCAAAGGGTCTTGTTTACAAATCCTCTAGTGATTTATAGACGCCTACTCTACGGTTGTCCTTGAATACTTTATCCTACAATTACCTAGATAATTATATTCTAAAGTTCACAAAGAAAAGTCAAGCATTAAGTACACAACGAATAATCTAGCGCAATCTAGATCATTAGTCAACTAAGATAAGTATCAACCAATCAATATTCAATAATTAAGTTTCATATTCCCTAAGCAAACACACAAATAAATTAGCCGGACATGGAGAACATGCAAGCATACACACAAATAATCAAAGACATAATTAAATTAATGAAGTAAATACTTATCTTGATGTATAATAGGGTTTAGAACCCTAAAATACTGCACAAGAAAGCCTTGGTTCGGTTTTAGGTTTTTACTCCAAAAGACTACACACAAAAACTGAAAAATTCGGATTCTATATATAAGATTACATCTTCGACGGCGTCACCTTATGTTTCGTGACGCCGTCGTGTCGCCGTCATTAGGGTTTCGTCTTGGCCACGTAAACCTTGCGACGGCGTCACCTTATGACTGTGACGCCGTCCCCTTCAGCTCTGACGCCGTCTTGGCTGCATCTAGGCCGTCTGAGTAGCGACGGCCTATTCCTTTAGAACCTGACGTCGTCCCTTGAAAACATGCAATTTCGCCTCTGAGCCGTCGCAAAATGCCTTACCGACGGCGTCGCAGATATGCAGTGACGCCGTCGCCTTATGTTTCAGCAGCTTTGAGTGTCTCGATTCTGACTTTGGCCATTTTCTTCGTATATTCGCGCCTTTTCGTCCAAATAAGCATCATTCCAGCATTTTGCCTTCAAGAGACCTAAAAAGTGAAAAGGAACGATATTAAGCAATAACGGATACAAAAGTGATCGAATAAGGGCTTAAATGACCCCTCAAAAAGGTACCTTTTAAAACCTTATCATGGGAAATGCTCAGAAGAAACGTGGGAGACTTTTTGTTGATAAATAGAGGGAAGAGAAGGCAAAGAAGACAAGTAGTTAGTTTTTATAATTTCATGCAAATCGTTTTTATTATAAATGTCTTAGTTTAAGTCTAAAATTGTAATCTCCAGTTTCTATGTACTAAACTTAAGTTGTTTAATCATTGTAATTTACTTTCAAGTATCAATTCAAGGTTTTATCATAGTTTCATGTTTTTATATTTCCTATTATAAGTTCAGTTTACATGTTCTTAAATCCAAGCTCCAAAGAGCTTATTTCTAAACTCAAACAAGCCCACTGAAGCTGTTGATAGCTTTCAGTGAGCTTTGGAAACAGATTCAACAAATTTGGAACTCAGTCAACAAAAGTCAATTGTAAAGCTCAATATGGACTTAGTTATGGAATTGGGTTGATGCAGTGTTGCATATGGGTTGATTCTGAGTTGGATATGGTTGAGATAAGTTAGGTTAGTGGTACTTTGCTGTTTTGCAAGCCATTGTGGCTAGGACTTTTGTAAGTGTTTGCTTGCTATCTCAATTCTGTCAATTAGCATAAACTGTTTTAGCCCATATTCTAGCTGTAGTATCTGCATTATTTAGCTCATTATTTTTTGTTAGATCATAGTTGTAAGCTTTCATGGATTTAGATTAAGTGGTTGTCATTTTAAGTTTGCATTTTAGTTAGATTCAGCAGTGTTTGGATCTGCTTACTAAACTGTGTTAGAGGTGTAGTTTTTAGTTAAGACTTGATAATTTAGTCTTATCTAGGTTAAGTGGCATCAAGTAAATCTGCATATTGCACCTTAGAACTCTAAAAGTCAAAATCACACTAAGAAGGTTCTAATTTTCATATATGTTGAATATTTAAAGATCAAAAGCTTGATCTGTGTTCAGATATCATTAGAGTTGCTTGATATAGTTTTGTTTTAGCCTAAAACATCATCATCAGTTCTTAAATTAGTTTCAAATCTCACATTAGTCAAACTCTCAACAAGCTCATAAGAGCTTGTCTTGGGCTCAAATTTGGTTTATAAGCTCCTTGCCATGTCTACTTGAGATTGTGGTATCTGGTTTTGGGTTCCAACTAGGGTAGATAGCTTATTTTTAAGCTTGAAATCAGCTCCTCAGAACTGATTTCACTAGTTTGATTTTGTATTCATAAGCTTGCAGCTGGTAATCTAGAGGTGTAGACTAGTTGATATAGGTTCTTTTCACTGAATTATAGCTTAATCTAGCTTCTGTGTTCATTTTGTGCTTTCTAGTGCTTATTTACTTAATTTGAGTGCTTATTTATAAGCACATTTCACTACAGCTTCATAATCTTGCACACTAGTATAGGTTTTTATATTTTTCATAGATTTAGAATATTATTTTAGACTTTTCCTGAATTTTTCAGATTTTTCCATTACTGTTTAGTATTTTTCCTTATTTAAAACAGTTTTTAGGACTTTTTAATTAGCCTTTATTGCAATTAAATCAGAAAAGCTTCAAAAAAATAAGTTTTCAATTTTCTTAGATTAAGATAAATATAAAAAGCAAAAAAATAATTTTTCTAGATTTTTCTTAGTTAAATTTGTAATTTTTAGCAATTTAATTAGTTTTAAATAGTTTTTAAATCATAGAAATTAGAATAAAAATCAGAAAAATACAAATCCAATTTTCAAAAGTTTGTTTAGTTATTTTAGATTTTTGAAAAAGAGTTTCATAATTTTCCTCTTTATTTTCATAATTTTTAGTATTTTAATTTAGTTTTAAAAGTTAAAATTAGTTTTTAATTCAAATTTATAAAAGAAAAATCAAGAAAATCC
Source organism: Chrysanthemum seticuspe (assembly GCA_019973895.1). Taxonomy (NCBI): domain Eukaryota; kingdom Viridiplantae; phylum Streptophyta; class Magnoliopsida; order Asterales; family Asteraceae; genus Chrysanthemum; species Chrysanthemum seticuspe. The sequence goes on along the minus strand of BPTQ01000001.1, from coordinate 211,100,165 downwards.
AATTTTAAAAATAGTGATAGCGTTTATTTAATATAATTTAGCTTTTTAATTTTCTTTCTCAGATTTTTCCTTTGTCATCTAGTATTATCATTACCCCCTTTCCTGTTCAATATCACTCGATCACTACACGTTTAGCTTCAATCGCACAGCTCGTTGGGACTTAACGACCTGGGGAAACACTAAACTCCTCTGGACTTAATTGCTTTGGTTCCAGACTATTTGACTTTTATTACGGTTGACCATTCACAAGTGGTTGACTTGTGTAATAAAACTGACCGTTTGGGAGCCGATCAAATTTTGGCGCCGCTGCCGGGGAGCTGTGCTCATAGTCTTACGTTTAGCAGATTAGTGATTTGAATATTCACTCCTTGTTTATACCATCTATATATATTTATATTTTCTTATAAAAATCCAAAAATCCAAAAACATCTTAAAACATATAAAACACAAAAATATTTTTCTTTTGTTTCTACATATATATAAAACCATAAAACCCAAAAAGATTCTTCTTTCCCCATTTTCATAATTCCCTTAACTCTGAGATTTCTTAGAGTTAACTCTAGTGTATGCGCACTCGCTCTTCTAGGTCTGTAAGCCCATTTCGTGAGCTTGTCAGGATTCCAAGAAGGCGTATCCGTAGACGTTCTGCCCCATCAGTCGGATCTGAGATCCGAACTGCTCGCATTACTTCCGTTATCATGGCGGAAGAACGTCCTATGTGCGAGCTTCTCCAGGCACCCATCGATAGGTATGGAGATGCTATTGTTATCCCAGCCATTGTGGCTGAAAATTTTGAACTCAAAACCGGGTTACTAAATCTTCTAACCTCAAGTCAATTCTATGGTTTTGAGAGGGACGATCCTCATGCTCATATTCGATGGTTTAACAAGATTGCATCTACCATCAAATACAAGAATGTCCCTACAGATGCTGTTAAACTTCTTCTGTTCCCATTTTCCCTTGAGGGACAAGCCCGGATTTGGCTTGAAAAACAACCCCCTCAATCGATCGAAACATGGGAAGACCTGGTGAAGAAATTTGTGAACGAGTTCTATCCACCTTCCAAAACCACGAGTCTTAAAAACGAAATCATCAAATTCACACAAAAGTTTGATGAATCCTTCAGTGAATCGTGGGATCGTTTTAAGGAGTTGCTCCGCAAATGTCCTCACCATGGTTTCTCCGAGTTGATGCAACTCGATACTTTCTATAATGGAGTGAGTCAATCTGATCAAGATTCTCTCAATTCCTCCGCTGGAGGAAATTTCTTGAGCAAAACTGTAAAATAAGCTTTAGCGATAATTGAAAACAAGTCTAAAGTCCGCACTGCACGAAGCAAACCGGTTGTTTCCCAAGTCAGTGTTGGTCCTTCTACTTCATCGCCCGTGAGTCAATCTAGCACTGATGCTAAGATTGACAAACTCACGGAAGCAATTCAAGCTTTGGTTCTCTCTAACCAAAAGAAAGTTTCTTTTCCACAAACTTCACCTCCTGCTGAAGTTAAGAAAGTTGAAGTATGTGTTACTTGCGGTGGCCCCCATGCCTATTACAACTGTATGGCCACCGATGGTAACCCTTTTGAAGCAAACGCTGTGGGCGGGATTTCCAATTCAGGAGGCAACCAATATCGTGCTCCTATGGACCCGAACCACCGTCCTAACCACTACCCTGGACCACCCGGTTTCAACCAAAACCAAAACCGTAATCAAAATCAGAATAGAACGAACCAAGGTTGTCAAAACCAATGTAATTTTAGTCAGAATAACGGTTTTCAAAATCAAAGTCAAAATTTCCAAAACCAAGGAAATTTTAATAGAAACCAAGGTCAGGGAAATTTCAACCCAGGGTATTTTCATGGCAATAATCAAGGAAATTTCCAAAATCAAGGCCCTAATCCAAACAATAGAGGCCAGAATTTTCCTACACAAAATCAAGCCACTGTTCCAACTGGACCATCATCTGATGAGTTGTTGAAGCAATTCATGAAATCCCAAGAGGAAATGAATAGGTTGTTGGTAAGCCAAATTTCTGACATTAAGAAGTCTTTAAATGATCGACCCTCGGGCTCAGGTACTTTACCTAGCAACACGATCGCTAATCCGAGGGGCGATGCAAAGGCGATCACAACCAGAAGTGGTGCTTCATATGATGGACCCACTATTCCTACTACCTCTTCTTCTTCTCTCCCGAAGGTAGTGGAAAGTGAACCTGAGGCAACAAAGGACAAGGAACTTCCTAGTAATAACGGAGGTACCAACGATGTCCATCCTCAAGTTGTCCCGAAACCCAAAACCAAACCAGGAGTTGTTTTTGAACCTCCAGTTGAAAACCCCAAATCCAAAACTTCTATTCCTTACCCATCACGTTTAAATGAGCAAAAGCTCCGCGAAAAAGCCAGTCATCAAATGGAAAAAAAAATTCAAATTTTCCAAGAACTATGTTTTGACATAAGCTTTGCGGATGCTATCATGCTGATGCCCAAGTTTGCATCAACTCTCAAACACATGTTAAGCAACAAAGAAAAACTATTTGAGATGGCTAAAACTTCTCTGAACGAGAACTGCTCAGCAGTTCTGTTAAAGAAGCTTCCCGAGAAACTTGGAGATCCTGGAAAATTTCTTCTACCTTGTGTTTTTCCAGGAATGATTGAATGCTTTGCCCTCGCCGATCTTGGTGCAAGCATCAATCTGATGTCTTATTCAGTATGGAAGAAACTTTCTCTTCCAGAACTTATTCCTACCTGCATGACTCTTGAGCTTGCAGATCGTTCTATATCGCGTCCTCTTGGCATCTCCGAGGATGTATTCGTGAAAGTAGGAAAGTTCCATTTTCCAGCTGACTTTGTGGTTGTTGACTTCGATGCCGATCATCGGGTTCCCCTCATTGTTGGACGAGGATTCCTGAGAACGGGCCGTGCTCTCATTGATGTATTTGAGCAAGAAATCCCATTACGTGTGGGTAATGAAGCTGTCACCTTTAACCTTGATCAAACTTCGAGGTACTCCGCAAACTATGATGCTGAATCGGTTAATCGAATCGATGTAATTGATATTGCTTCAGAGGAGTACTCTCAAGAGTTTCTTGGTTATTTTCATAATTCTGTGAGTGGGGATCCCACCACATCTTCTCAACCAATTATTGCCGACTCTTCCCCCTCTCTTACTCCGTTTGAGGGAGGTGACTTCTTTTTGGAAGAGATCGATGAGTTTCTTGCTAATGATGAATCGATTCCGCCGGGAATTGATGATGGTGTTTATGATTCGGAGGGAGATATCCTTTATCTTGAGCAATTGTTAAATGAAGATCCATTACCGTCACTCCCTCCGAAAGAGATCACGATTGAAGAAATCAGATCCGTACAAACATCTACTAAAGAATTTCCCGAGGTTGAACTTAAGGACCTACCTCCTCATCTCGAGTATGCATTCTTGGAGGGTGATGATAAATTACCCGTCATAATTGCTAAGGACTTAACTGAGGAGGAGAAGACTGCTCTCATAAAGGTTTTGAAGTTGCACAAGCAAGCAATTGCTTGGAGACTCTCCGACATCAAGGGTATTAACCCTGAATTTTGTACACACAAGATTTTATTGGAGGATGATTTCAAACCAGCATTCCAACATCAGAGAAGGGTGAATCCTAAGATTCATGAGGTTATCAAACAAGAGGTTCTCAAACTTCTTGATGCTGGTTTAATTTACCCGATCTCTGATAGTCCTTGGGTCAGTCCCATCCACTGTGTTCCAAAAAAGGGTGGCATAACGGTTGTCACAAATGAAGAAAACAAGTTAATTCCAACTCGATTGGTTACGGGATGGCGTGTGTGTATTGACTATCGCAAGTTAAACGAAGCCACCCGTAAAGACCATTTTCCTCTACCCTTCATGGATTAGATGCCTGAGAGATTAGAAGGGAACGAATACTATTGTTTCCTAGATGGTTTCTCGGGGTATTTTCAGATCCCCATTGATCCACATGATCAAGAAAAGACCACATTCACCTGCCCATACGGAACTTTTGCGTACAGACGTATGCCTTTTGGCCTTTGTAACGCTCCTGGCACGTTTCAACGATGTACGATGGCAATTTTCCACGACATGATCGGGGAAACAATGGAGGTGTTTATGGATGAATTCTCGGTCATTGGGGACTCATTTCAAACATGTCTCTCCCATTTAGAAAAAATGCTAAAACGGTGTGAAGACACCAATCTTTGTCTAAATTGGGAGAAGAGCCACTTTATGGTCAAGGAAGGAATTGTCCTAGGCCATAAGATTTCAAAAAACGGGATTGAGGTTGACAAAGCGAAAGTGGATGTCATTGCCAAATTGCCTCATCCTACTACCGTCAAAGGTATTAGGAGTTTTTTAGGTCATGCCGGTTTTTATCGCAGATTCATACAAGATTTTTCTAAAATCGCTCGGCCTATGACTCATCTCCTTGAGAAGGATGCTCCTTTTATCTTCTCACCTGAGTGCATCGAAGCTTTTCAAACATTAAAGAAAAAGCTTACGGAAGCACCCATTCTAGTTGCCCCCGACTGGGATTTACCCTTTGAACTCATGTGCGATGCAAGTGATTTTGCTATCGGTGCAGTCCTGGGGCAACGAAAAACCAAGCATTTTCAGCCTATCCACTACGCGAGTAAGACTATGACTGAAGCTCAAACCCATTACACCACTACAGAAAAAGAATTATTAGCTGTGGTGTATGCGTTTGAGAAGTTTCGGCCATACCTTATCTTGACCAAATGCGTGGTGTATACGGATCACTCGGCTCTCAAATATCTCTTTGCAAAACAAGATGCAAAGCCGAGATTGCTCCGTTGGGTTCTCCTCCTGCAAGAATTTGATATCATTATACGTGATAAAAAAGGAGCTGAGAACCTGGCTGCTGATCATCTGTCCCGTCTAGAAAACCCTCACCAGAATGTGTTCGAGAAAAAGGAAATAAACGAAACATTTCCTCTCGAAACACTCAATGTGGTTTCTTTTCGTGGAGACTCTTCTACCCCATGGTTTGCTGACTTTGCAAATTACCATGCGGGTAACTTTGTGGTGAAAGGGATGTCGTCCCAACAGAAAAAAAAAATTCTTTAAAGATGTAAAACATTACTTCTGGGACGACCCCTACTTATTCAAAATTTGCGCGGATCAAGTCATCAGGCGATGTGTGTATGGTCAGGAAGCAAATGACATTCTCAAGGCTTGCCATTCTGGACCTACTGGGGGACATCATAGCCCCAACTACACTGCCAAGAAAGTGTTTGATTCCGGATTTTATTGGCCCACGATTTACAAGGATGCCCACGAATTTGTCAAAACCTGTGACGCTTGTCAACGTCACGGAAATATCTCACAAAGAAATGAAATGCCGCAAAACGCCATTCAAGTGTGTGAGATTTTTGACATCTGGGGCATTGACTTTATGGGGCCATTTCCGTCTTCTCGAGGAAACAAATACATACTTGTGGTCGTTGACTATTTGTCAAAATGGGTTGAAGCGAAAGCTTTGCCTACCAACGATGCCCGAGTTGTTGTGAAATTCTTAAAATCTCTTTTTGCTAGGTTTGGAACTCCACGAGCTATAATCAGTGATCGTGGTACGCATTTCTGCAATGACCAATTTGATAGAGTCATGCAAAAGTATGGTGTAACTCACCATCTCTCTACTGCGTACCACCCCCAAACAAGTGGGCAAGTGGAAGTTTCCAACCGAGGGATTAAAAGAATTCTGGAAAGGACAGTAGGCGAAAACCGTGCATCTTGGTCAGATAAGCTAGATGACGCACTCTAGGCCTTCCGTACAGCTTAAAACACCCATCGGGTGTACTCCATACAAGCTAGTGTACGGAAAGGCGTGTCATCTTCCGATTGAGCTTGAGCACAAGGCATACTGGGCCTTGAAACATGCCAACTTCGATATTCAGACAGCTGGTGATCACCGGAAAGTTCAAATGAATGAATTAAATGAACTCCGTGATCAAGCATACGAGAACTCTTTGATCTACAAAGAAAAGACAAAGAAGATTCATGACTCCAAAATCAAGAACCGCGTTTTCAACGTCGGTGATCGAGTCCTTCTTTTCAATTCGAGATTGAAGATTTTCTCAGGAAAACTAAAATCCCGCTGGTCTGGACCATTCACCATCACTAAAGTATTTCCTTATGGAACCATTGAGTTATCTCAACCCGATGGTCCAAATTTTAAAGTGAATGGTCATCGATTGAAGCACTATTTTGGAGAGGACATTCCTCCTGTGGTTGTCCCGGATCTACAAACTTTCCCCATGAACCAATGAATGCGGGGATCGAGTCAAGCTAGCGACTCGGGAATCAAAAAACAGTAGCACACCATATGGATTTCCACCCGTATTTCTGACTTCTTTCTATTTTCTACCACCCTAGTGTGGGGGAGTTGCCCCCCGCTGTTGTACATAAGTTTTCTATTAAAAAAAAAAAAAAAAAAAAAAAAAAAAAAAAAAAAAAATCAAATAATGGCCGTAGTATTTCCCTTTTACGTTCTCAGTTTCGGCATAACAGCCGGTACTTTGAATATTGAGGGCAATATTCATTTCTAGTGTGGGGGGGGGGGGAATTCTCACGAATTTTATCATGTAATTATACCGCCCAATTCCCCCATTTTTGGCCAAAATTTTTTTGGAGTAAGTGTTTTGCACTTACTCAGCTTACGGTTATCAGTCCGCCATGTCTAATAAACAAAAGGATTGGCTAATCCAGGAGCAAACGGCTCTTGGTAAAGATATCTCAAATCCGTTGACGGCTTGCAATTTGCCCAAAATTGTATGGTGTTCAGCTCACCATATCTTTAATTAGTGAAGAGTTGGCTAGCCCGCAAGTTTATGGCTTGTGGTAAAGGCAGTTGGAAAACCATAATTGGTAATCGACTCACCAAAGATATTTTATCTAAGAGTTGGCTAGTCCAGAAGCAAACGGCTTCGGGTAAAGACAAATCAAAACCGTTGAAAGCTGGTGATTTGCTCAAAATCATTTGGTTATCATTGTACCAAGGTTCTTACTTGAACTGAAACAATTGGCTACTCCAGAAGTAATGGCTTTTGGTAAAGAGATTAAAATCCATTAAGTTTTCATAAAAGATTGCTAGGGACTAGCAATAGTTTAGTGTGGGGGATTGATGAGTGTGTAAATACTCATCATTTTTTGTCAAATCTGAACTGCAAAACATTTAAAAACACTCAGAAATGCATCAAAATACTGAAAATATCCCAAAATTGTATTTTATATGTTTCAGATGCAAAATGTTTAAAATCAGATGAAAAACGAGCTAAGTTTGCATAATTGGCAGTTTCAGTCCCCTAACTTTCAAATCTTGTCAAAATCAGTCCCTGAGCATTTTTTTTGGAATAAAAGTCAACCCAAGTCCTTTCAAAATCAAAATTTATCAAAAATGATCCTTGGGTAAAAAGTTTGGAGAATTTACAAGTTTGGTCCTTCAAGTTTCAAAATTGGCAAAAATAGTCCTTAGAAGTTTGAAAATGGAAAATTATCTTTTATGGTCCTTGTACTAATGAAACTTGTCATAATTGGTCCCTATGATAAATTTTGCAAAATGACATAATTGGTCCCTCAAGTTTGGTGAATTGCAAGTTTGGTCCTTATGTTATTAATAAACAAGCCTTGACCCTTGACCCTTGCTTGAACCCCTGCCAATATACCACTTGACCCCCTTGACCCTTGAACCCCCTGTCTAATATTAAACCCCCGGTCAACACCCAGTCAAACTTCCCACCCTTTTCCCTCCTTTTTCCCACCATCTTCACCAACTGCCTGCAAACCTCCCATCACCATGCTTCCAGCTCACAAACCCACAACCTTATCACTCCACCTCCACAAACCAACAAGAATCATTAAATGCTTCCCCCTCCTTGCACTCAATCAACTCCAACTGGCAAATACCATTTTGGCGCCAAAATTCATCAAACGGCCAATATCATCTCCAGTGATCCAATGGCTCTAAAAAGAGGTGGGAAATGCTCAGAAGACACGTGGGAGACTTTTTGTTGATAAATAGAGGGAAGAGAAGGCAGAGAAGACAAGTAGTTAGTTTTTATAATTTCATGCAAATCGTTTTTATTATAAATGTCTTAGTTTAAGTCTAAAATTGTAATCTCCAGTTTCTATTTACTAAACTTAAGTTGTTTAATCATTGTAATTTACTTTCAAGTATCAATTCAAGGTTTTATCATAGTTTCATGTTTTTATGTTTCCTATTATAAGTTCAGTTTACATGTTCTTAAATCCAAGCTCCAAAGAGCTTATTTCTAAACTCAAATAAGCCCACTGAAGCTGTTGATAGCTTTCAGTGAGCTTTGGAAACAGATTCAACAAATTTGGAACTCAGTCAACAAAAGTCAACTGTAAAGCTCAATATGGACTTAGTTATGGAATTGGGTTGATGCAGTGTTGCATATGGGTTGATTCTGAGTTGGATATGGTTGAGATAAGTTAGGTTAGTGGTACTTTGCTGTTTTGCAAGCCATTGTGGCTAGGACTTTTGTAAGTGTTTACTTGCTATCTCAATTCTGTCAATTAGCATAAACTGTTTTAGCCCATATTCTAGCTGTAGTATCTACATTATTTAGCTCATTATTTTTTGTTAGATCATAGTTGTAAGCTTTCATGGATTTAGATTAAGTGGTTGTCATTTTAAGTTTGCATTTTAGTTAGATTCAGCAGTGTTTGGATCTGCTTACTAAACTGTGTTAGAGGTGTAGTTTTTAGTTAAGACTTGATAATTTAGTCTTATCTAGGTTAAGTGGCATCAAGTAAATCTGCATATTGCACCTTAGAACTCTAAAAGTCAAAATCACACTAAGAAGGTTCTAATTTTCATATCTGTTGAATATTTAAAGATCAAAAGCTTGATCTGTGTTCAGATATCATTAAAGTTGCTTGATAAAGTTTTGTTTTAGCCTAAAACATCATAATCAGTTCTTAAATTAGTTTCAAATCTCACATTAGTCAAACTCTCAAAACTGTCAAAAGTCAAAAAGTGAAAAACTCAGTTTTCACCAACCTTTGTTGATTTTTCATAGCTTCAATTTTGGTTCAATTCACGTGAAATTTTGGACTTAACAAGTTCAGTTGGTCAAGAGTTGGAATCTGATTTTTGTAGAATTTTTGTAATTTTTTATAAGCTTCAAATCAGCTTGTGTATTAAGCTGAAAGTGCCCTGTGCACATGCTCAGCATACACTGAGTGTGCACAGGTTTGTGCAGAAGCTCTCAACAAGCTCATAAGAGCTTTTCTTGGGCTCAAATTTGGTTTATAAGCTCCTTGCCAGGTCTACTTGAGATTGTGGTATCTGGTTTTGGGTTCCAACTAGGGTAGATAGCTTATTTTTAAGCTTGAAATCAGCTCCTCAGAACTGATTTCACTAGTTTGATTTTGTATTCATAAGCTTGCAGCTGGTAATCTAGAGGTGTAGACTAGTTTATATAGGTTCTTTTCACTGAATTATAGCTTAATCTAGCTTCTGTGTTCATTTTGTGCTTTCTAGTGCTTATTTACTTAATTTGAGTGCTTATTTATAAGCACATTTCACTACAGCTTCATAATCTTGCACACTAGTATAGGTTTTTATATTTTTCATAGATTTAGAATATTATTTTAGACTTTTCCTGAATTTTTCAGATTTTGCCATTACTGTTTAGTATTTTTCCTTATTTAAAACAGTTTTTAGGACTTTTTAATTAGCCTTTATTGCAATTAAATCAGAAAAGCTTCAAAAAAATAAGTTTTCAATTTTCTTAGATTAAGATAAATATAAAAAGCAAAAAAATAATTTTTCTAGATTTTTCTTAGTTAAATTTGTAATTTTTAGCAATTTAATTAGTTTTAAATAGTTTTTAAATCATAGAAATTAGAATAAAAATCAGAAAAATACAAATCCAATTTTCAAAAGTTTGTTTAGTTATTTTAGATTTTTGAAAAATAGTTTCACAATTTTCCTCTTTATTTTCATAATTTTTAGTATTTTAATTTAGTTTTAAAAGTTAAAATTAGTTTTTAATTCAAATTTATAAAAGAAAAATCAAGAAAATCCAATTTTAAAAATAGTGATAGCGTTTATTTAATATAATTTATCTTTTTAATTTTCTTTCTCAGATTTTTCCTTTGTCATCTAGTATTATCATTACCCCCTTTCCTGTTCAATATCACCCGATCACTACACGTTTAGCTTCAATCGCACAGCTCGTTGGGACTTAACGACCTGGGGAAACACTAAACTCCTCTGGACTTAATTGCTTTGGTTCCAGTCTGTTTGACTTTTATTACGGTTGACCATTCACAAGTGGTTGACTTGTGTAATAAAACTGACCGTTTGGGAGCCGATCAGTTTCGATTGTGATTCTGGTTAGGTCTTGTGTTGGTGTAGGTTTGGGTAACGTTGGTGGTATAAGTGCATACTCTCCCCACCCAAATCTTATCCAAACAAATAAAAACCCATCCAAAACTTTGCCACTGATTTGAAATAATTAGTCAAAAAACAACCCCACCACAAAACACCAACTACCTACCACACACATAAACAAAAATAATACTCCATCATCACAGATTCATCTCTCTTATCAAAACAACAATAATTCCAATAAAAAAACTCACTCAAAAACTATATAATCGACACACACAAAAGTCTACACCAATAAGATACGTTCATATGAAACGTACGAGAAGAATCAACATTTACCATAAATGAGACATAGTCTCACATAGTAGATATTTAAATTATGCTAGTCTACCTAGCAATAGGCCGTAGCCTTAACGATTGGTTCAGACGATTGTCTAGAATAAGGCCATAGCCTTAACAAACACACAGATAATTGTTTCATCAGGCCTAATCCTGGAAAGAGCCATCAGACAATTGTTTAAAACAGGGTATACACCACCCTTGGGGTTGAATTAATACCAACACGGTAGCCTTCATTGAACCTTGGAATGAGTCAGGTTAACAGATCTTGGGGATAGAAGCTTGGCAGATGGAGTCTTCTTATTGGGAGAGATAGGTTTTACTTTCTTGGGTTTCTTCAAAAGGAGATCTTCGACGGATGCTTTAGGGTCCTTCATCGCCTCAGAAAGGAAGGGGAATTCGGAATTGGACAAGGCATTTCCAACTTCATCATACTCCTTTTCAGCTGTAGACCGGTAATAGGGCACATCAGAAAGCACCGCCGGTTTACCTATAGCTGCTACCTCCTCCAGTTTGGTGCATTTGCCATAGAAGATGGCCGCATTGACTAACCTTCCCACCACCTCACCAACTTCATCAGTTTGGCAGAGCTCCATAGCTATGTATGGAATGACTTTAGAAACCAAATCAACCATGTCCTTCTTAAGCATCCTACAATGAGGTCCAGCCCATCCACTTTCTCTATAAGCTTAATCTCTTGCTCAACAAGCCTAGTCCTCTTAGCTTCATAACCTGCACATTTAGAAGTCAACGCATAAATTTGTTCTTTGTAGCTGGTGACTTTGTTTCCTTCAAGTGTTAGCCTGTTGCACTCAGCACGACTCTCGGCAAGTTGTTCCTCAAGCTTATTAACATCTGCTTGGAGATCATGAACTAGAGGATTCTTCTCAAAATACTCCATTGCTTCCTCACACTTGGCCTGTAGATCTTCATACTGTTGATCCCGCGCCTTCTCCCTAGCAACCATTACATCTATCTCTTCCCTTACAGACTTTATAGCACGCATGAGTTCTCTAGTCCGAGTATTCAAATGATTATCAAGCACAACCTGCCTTATGTAACTTTTGTCATGCAGGTCACAAAGCCTCTCCAGGGACATATTGTCCAACACCCCTTTCCAGCCAAGCGGGGTCACACGCTCCACCAGCAAGTGACAAGCCAAGAGGGTCGAAAGCTCCTTCGTGTCAGGAAGACTTGTGGAAGTCATAAGATTATCAGACTAACGAACTATAACAAATTTTTGATAACAAGAATGCAAGCTTACCATGAATGTCCTCATCACTGGGCCCTTCGATAGCAGGAAAAACCACTGCTTTACCCTGGACACTCTTCTAACGAGTAGTACGAGATGGAGGGGTAGGCAATACTAACTTCCTCTTGGAGGCGGACTTTGAAGCCTTGGCACTTGTACCATTCCTACTCCAAACTCTATCAGCAATGTCGGAGGACCCTATGATCACAAGCTGGTCCTTGGAGACAGGGTCATCAGAATCAGCAACATTCTCCACAAGTTGGGTCTCCTCCTCAGGCTCCTTTCCTTTCGAAGGCTGTGCAAATGAGATGGGCTCAATCCTCTGAGCATCAACGTCATTGTTGTTCACCGACAAAGATGGGGAACCAACACCATAGCTGACCTCTTTAGCCTCTTTGGGAATAAAGCTAACTTTTTTAGCACCTCCAGACACAACGAAGATGCGAAAAGCCATTCCTACAACAAGAAAGGAAAAAGATAAATATCAGCAGATAAGCTCCTAAATTTTAATTTAATTGGAAAACTACATACTTTATCCACAATAAATAATTTCAGGATGCAATAGGGAGCCCTCCCAACTCTCAGCAAGACCAGCCATAAACAAGATAAGCTGTGGGAAAGTCTGACAATTAGCTGGGTGATGACACAAGCGTTGATACAAAGGGTCCCTCCTCATTGTATAGGGCAGCGGATCATTGAATCGCTTCTCATCAAACTAAAACTCTTGGTCCAACAAATCAGGGTATTGGGGAGGTACAATGGTATTCTGTATATAGAAGAATTTACCTTTCCAGTTCCTAATATTGGTAAAAGGCCTCTTGACCAAATGAGGCACATCATGCTCACCTCTCTTGGCTAGAGTCAACCAATCTCCACCAGGGTATATGTTCAAAACGTCTCTAAGCACAGTTAATGATGGTTCATACCCATATGCTTTGCACATTACAATATATGTGGTAAGCTTGGCTAAGCCAAAGGGGTTGAACCTAGATATGTGTACTTCGTAATACTTCGTATCCTTAGATTGGAGGTGGTAAAAGCATGATTGTACAGGCCAACGTATCCTTTAGGTGCATCATATATACCTTGACTTTTACTAGGTAGCATTACCTTAAACTCTTTTTGGATAGGATAGTCTATGAGGAAGGCTTGAAGCTCTTCCTTCGACAAAGTGCAGGTTTCTTGTCTTATAGTAAACTTTGCATTGGCACCCATCACGGATATATGCAGCACAAAACAAGAAAATTTAATAGTGAAGATGGAATACGTTACCTCTTGGTCGGACACTTGATCGGAAGCACAAGACTATGTGTGTAAAATTTTGGGTGAGTGGTAAAAGTGATTTAGGGTTCACCGTGTCATGCTTTATATACCCTATTTAATTTTAAATCCTGGCCATACGCGTGTCACTTGGATCACCTAACATCCAGATTTCAAACTCAATTCAAAATTTGAAAGGACGTTTGCATTTACCGAGAAAAGGGTGGTTTGGCTAAGTGTCCTTGCATTAAATGCGCACTAAGTACACATCCAACTTACACCTTCTGTATAGATTTGTGACAAAGGGGCTTTCGTGTGTATATTTTTAAGTCGTAAGCAATATATCCTCGTTCGTACATATCACTTTCGACTGGGGGACTTGATGACGTACCCTCTGATCAGGTCGAAGGACTCCCCTTCGTCCTCAGTCGAATCTTCATGATGAAGGACTAAGTCAATCTTTCTAAGTTATCGATGGTGTAAAACCATTCATCATTGACATGGTTACCAGTTGGGGAGTTGCCAATCGAAGGCCTAAGCCCTTCAGGGTCTGACCTTGGAAACACTAAGACAAAGGAGAACTTGACTTGGTCCAACCTAGGTCCCCACTTTCTCCTTAGCTTTCCCGCCAAGACAGAGAGAGTGGGGATGAAGCCCTAGCGGTTACCATAAATCATGAGACGCCCCCATGATCTCTGAAACATGTGCAAACACTCTCCAAGCCTATTTTTCTACCTATAAATAGATTGGAGGAGTCGTTACTGATGGTATGTTCATTCGACACAACATTTCACATTCTTAACATTACCTACATTACTAAACACATACTTACTCGCACGCCGGATGTGGTTCGCAGGGTCCAACCCCTGCACAATCACTTAACAAAGTGTCTTCTATTTCTTATTGTAGATTGGCTACAAGTTTGGCGCAAGCATAACACCCTCATATCCTTCGATCACCATCGAAGGCCTGGTCGTATGATTTATTGTATAATCAATCCTTAAGCTACAACTCACACAATAAACACAATGATGGTGAAAAGTGCTCTTTAAGGCTTTTTGCTATTTAGGACGTTCAAGCTCGCAACAATTAAAGAAGAAGCCAGTTTTCCTTATTCTAGCGTCTACCAATTAGAACAAGAGACAACCTAACAATTATCAATAACTAGGTTTCATTGTATCTAGGCAAACACTAATTAATTTAGTTATGCTTGATAGATAAGAAAGAACATAAACAAACAATCAAACATAGATGAAACATGGTGATAGATTGGATAAACAAACTTATCTTTAAGTGTAAAAGAGGGTTTGGAAACCTAAAATACCATCCAAGTCGGACCTTAAACGAACAAGGGTTTGCTCTCCAAAATAATGCACACCAAGTACAGAAAATTCAAAGTCTATATATAGATTTTACACTCGCGACGGTGTCACCTTTTGATGGTGACGCCATCTGATCGCCGTCATTAGGGTTTCGTCATTACCAAGTCATTATTGGGATGTTGTCGGGTAGAAAGTAGTGACGCCGTCTGGGTTACTTCTAGACGTCGTCTAGCAATAATCTTGGTCGTCTAGTGTGAAAGGAAATGGTGAAGGCCTTCTAGAATAAGGCGTGACGTCGTCACTTGTTAAGACCAAAATATGTTCTGAGTCGTCGCTTGAGAGTTTTTGGAATACCATGTGAGAGACGGCGTTGCCCTTTGATTTGGGACTCTGTTAGGCTTTAGAAATCTCCTTGTTTTCTTGACTTTGTCATTTTCTTCATGTTGTCGCTCGTTTTCGTCCAAATATGCTTCATTCCAGCATTTTAAGCAGTAACAGATATAAAATGTAACGATTTACGGCTTAAATAACCTCCTAAAAATGTATGTTTTAAATCCTTATCAAATATCCCTACACTTGGAATTTGCTTGTCCTCAAGCAAATGTGCTTTTGGCTAATCAATTTATGAGTTAGGGGTCATTTAGCATTTGTTTAAAACAATCTACAACAAGTACAAGTGCTACAAAAGTCAAAACAAGCACGGAAATTATACACTAGCACCTCACAATTGGTGTTTGGATTTTCTCATCTCTCGGGTGTATATGAAATATAGCATGTAAGGAAATTGAAGATAAAAACTCTCTACCTGTCATAGTACATAGATTACCATAGTCTTGAAAATATATCAAACCTCCACCGCTTTGGCGTAAGCACCCATGAATAACTATCTAAGAGGTCTTTACAAATGGTTATAATGTTAGGCTTCGGGTAGGGAATAAAAGGGTTTTGTTAGATACGGGGAATTTTTAGTGGTGGCAAGTCAAAAATCTAAGTTACATGCATGTAAAACGTGGCGTTGCTAAGCCAAGACTCGACTCACTAACACTAAATAACAACTTGAAAAAAAACATAAACATAAAGCATAAAGATAGATGAAGGATGGTAGTCCGTATGTTTTTTATTTAGTTTTTTTTTATTTTATTTTTTGACTTCTCTTTTTTTCCCATTTTTTTCATACATTCTTACCCTATCATCCTTTAAGATAATATCAATATAAAGGGATTTATAAGAGCATCCCTACACTTGAGTTTTTATTTCACTAACAATAATTGACCTAAATTGAAAAGATCAAAACACTTGGAGTACTTAATTACGTAGACAAAGGAAATTTGAATTTAACTTTCCTTCCCGTTACTCCATAAAATATTACTTTAACCCATGAGTCCCAATCATCCCAAAACTGTATACAAAAGATATGACTCGACTTAGCAATGATAAGGATTTAAAATGTACAATTTTAAGGGGTCATTTAAGCCCTTAATCGCTCACTTTTATATCCGTTACTGCTTAATTTCATTCCTTTTCACTTTTTAGGTCTCTTTGAAGCAAAATGCTAGAATGATGCATATTTGGATGAAAAGGAGTGAATATATGAAGAAAATGGCTAAGTCAAGATCGAAGACACTCAAGCTACTGAATTTGAAGCTGACGGCGTCCCAATCAAAGGGCGACGCCGTCCCATTATACTAATTAAAATTTGTGACGGCTCAGTAGACTTTTTGCTAAATTACACCTGACGGCGTCAGGCTTTGAAGAGGAAGGGCGTCACGAAGACTTTTCATCCCAGACGGCCTAGATCAAGAATCAGACGACGTCACTACTGAAGCCCGATGGCATCACAACTACAACGTGACGCCGTCCCAACTATTACTTGGCCAAGACGAAACCATAATGATGGCGATCTGAAGGCGTCCCACCTATAAGGCGACGCCGTCACAAGTGTAAAATTATATATAGAAATTCAATTTTCAGAATTTTGAGAAGTAGACTTGTGGAGTAAAAACCCTAAATGTTTTTAGTCTGACTTGGACAGTATATTAGGGTTCTCATACCCTATTTTACATCAAGATAAGTGTTTTACTTCATCAATTTCATTATGTCTTCGATTGAATGTGTGTATGCTTGTGTGTTTAACATGTTCGGCTAAATTTCTTGTGTGTTTGCTTAGATCTATGAAACCTAGTTATTAATTATTGATTGGTTGTCTCTTATCTTAATTGTAATTGGCTTAGGAGTGTACTAGGATATCGTTGTGTTTAAATGCTTGAGTAATCTTTGTGAACCTTAGTTTATAAATCACTTAGCAGATTTCGTAGGCTAAACATCCAAAGATAACCCTTAAAGTTAGTTTATTATTGACCTAGAGATTTCGTAGTCAATAACCTTAAGGTAGTCTCAAAGAGTTAGGGAAGAAGGCACACCCTACGACCTTAGAAAACACAACGCATTAAGAATAAAGACGTGACAATTCAACCACCAATAAAAGATAACTAGGGAGTAATAGTATCTAGGTAGACACATTTTTAATCATCATACGAGCACACATCAAAAATACATAGACTACCCATATATTATGTAATTAGAATAGTAGAGTAATCCGTAGAAGTACCAACCCCCCCCCCCCAATCCAAACCATGAGATTTTACCCTTAGCTTTCTAAAAAAATATAAAAAGATAAAAAATAATCTTCCTCAACCTCAACCTTAGCGTAGTACACTTCTCACTAGCATTCCTATTCCCCTAGAGAATGATATCAATACCCGAGGCTTACCTAATACTACACTACAACGATTAGGTTCACTGCCTAGGGTGTTGAAAAACTTGCTCGACGAAAAGGAAGTTCCTTTGACCCCGAACGCGTTGTACGCACATCAAGCAACCATACAAGTAACTAGATAATTGAACTAAGGGTTTAACAATAGTTACAATAATGCACTAAAGATGAGTGCATACAAGGTGGGCTAAGGCGATTTGGGTGTAACATTTGGGGGTGGATTGTAAAAAATGCTCTTCATTGATATTTCGAAGATCGGAACATCACGAGAACCGCGAAAAGATAGGCTCTGAGGGGTTAACTAAGGGTATCGTGTACTAAAGATGAGTACATCGCAAGGGTGTGAGGAAAATTACTCAACCGATGAGGTTGACGTAATTAAATTACAGGTTTAAAACAAGGGTTATCCTAATGTCTCTGTAGCGATCTCGGAATGCATCACAAAACAAGTTCTAGAATCTATTATACTACCGGTACACTCAATAAGCATTAAAGATGAATGATTTTATTCCTAAAGATCTAGGAGCGAACCTCACATTTTTGGGGTGCAATTTGAGTGGTGTACGGTTTTTGTGCTAGTCATATAACTCCTATCTGTGAGACGCTTTATTAAGACTAAAGTTCTACTCGAAAGTGCCATAAAAAATTTTAAATTTGGTGCTAAATTTACCCTAACAAATATTTCTCATAGATTATTACACAATTTACTAAGGACAAGGCAAAAAGCAACTGAGTGAATAGTTTCTAAGTTACCATTTTATTCTTCCTCCCTACACTTAAACTAAACATTCTACCCAATGTTCCCCAAAAGTATCAAAGTTATGATAGAGAAAGGTAAAATAAAAGAGAGAAAATAATACTCCCCTGATTAGCTCGGTAGGATATGTGTAGAATCACGGTTAAATCCTCCTCCAAGAAGAATGAGTAAGAAATAATTGTTGCTTCTATCATGCACTTCATCTTCTTGTCTAATATACCCTGCACACTTATAAGAAAACGAAAATGAAACCTCGCGTAAAACCGACGATAATATTTATATAAAAACTAAACTAACCTAGAAAGCAAATAAGATATAATGCTTGTGAAATAGATGTTTGCAGATTTCTGGGAAATTAAGAGTTCTGGAAATTTCCAAAAATTACAAATTAGACAGAAAACAAAAAATATGGAAACTATTTATACAATGCTGATTCGTTAGGAAAACCAATTGATTGTACAATAATTCGTACGATCAGGCCTTCGATAGTGTTCGAAGGATATGAGGGGTAATATGCTTGCGCCAAAATTGTAACCAATCTGCAATAAGAAATAATAGACACTTCGTTAAGTGATTGCGCAGGGGTTGGACCCTGCGAACCACCTCCAGCGTGAGAGTAAGTATGTGATATGTGTTGTAAGTAATATGGAGTATGTGAAATACTGTGTTGAGTGAACATACCATTGAAATGACTCATCCAACCTATTTATAGATGAAGAAATAAGCTTGGAGAGTGTTAGCACACGTTTCGGAGATCATGGGGGCGTCCCATGATTTGTGGTAACCGCTAGGGCTTCATCCCCACTCTCTCTGTCTTGGCGGGGAAGCTAAGGAGATAGTGGGAACGTGGGGGAAGACCAAGTCAAGGTTCTCCTTTTTCTTGTTGCCTTCAAGAGAAGACTCCGAAGGGCATAGGCCTTCGGCTGGCGAATTCCCAACTGGTAACCATATCAATGATGAATGATTTTACGCCACCAATGACTTATGAAGAAAGACTTGGGTCTTCGTAATGCAAATTCGACTGAGGCCGAAGGGGGGTCCTTAGACCTGATCGGAGGGTACGTCATCAAGCCCCCCAGTCGAAAGTGATATGTACGAACAAGAAATATTGCTTACGACTCAAAAATAGATACGAAACCTCCCCTTCGTCACAAAAATGAACGAAGATGAAAAGTCTAGCAACTATTGACCCGTAATTAATGCGTGTACTTATCCTAACCACCCCTTCCCTCGGTAAAATAAAAACGCCTCTTCAAAATTTAAAAAAGGATTTGAAATCCGGAGGTTACGGGATAACTTAGGACACGTGTAGGGCCGAGATTTAACATGTGTGAGGGTATTTAAAGTCAAAAACAGTAAAACCCTAACATAATTTTATCTCACGCCTAATTTTTCGCCTACTAAATCTCCTTCCGATCAAGATTTCGAACAAACAGGTAAAGTATTCCTTCGTATCTGCTACGTTTCCAATACTTTTTATCAATTTATAAGGATCATGTCTACCAATAAAAAATTTGTAATCAAACAACAAGGTTGCACCTTGACTAGTGAGGAGCTTAAAGCGTTCCTCACTGATTATCCGATTCCCAAAGAATACAAAATCATGTTACCTAACAGAAATCAAGGTATTTTTGATGCCCCAGAGAACTATGTAGGCTTATACACCTATGCATTCACCACCTCTAACCTTAGGATACCCTTGCACCCTTTGATTTTGGAGCTCCTTCAGTACTACGAAGTACACATATCTAGGTTTAACCTTTTGGCCTAGCCAAGCTTACGACATACATTGTAATGTGTAAAGCTTATGGGTTTGGATTGACTGTGCTTAGAGGTTTTTTGAACTTGTACCCTGGAGGAGATTGGTTGACGTTGGAAAAAAGGGGTGAAAGGGATGTGCCCATTCTTATAGATAGGCCTTTTACGAACATCAGGAATTGGAAAAGGAAAGTTCTTTTATATCCAAAATACTATCGTTCCTACAACTTTCCCTGCGTTGCTAAACCCAGAATTTCAATATGATGAAAAAAGGTTTAATGATCCATTGCCCTATACTGTGAGGAGGAATCCTTTGTATCAGCGTTTGGCTCATCATCCAGCTGATTGTCAAACATTCCTTGAGCCAATTCTTTTCATGGCTGGTCTTCCTGAAATCTGGGAGGGATCTCCATTGGTTCCTGAGATTATTTGTGATGGAGAAAGTATCTAAATTTTTAATTAAAATAAGAGATAGGAACTTATCTTTCTGATATTGATCTTTTTCCTCCCCTTTTGCAGAGATGTCGTTCAGGAATTTTGTTGTTGCTGGTGGTGCAAAAGAGGTTAGCTTCATTCCAAAGGATCCCCAGGAGGTGAGCTATGGTGTGGGCTCTCCTTCAGTGTCGGTGAACAACAATGATGTGGATGCTCAGCCCATCGAACCTGTGTCCTCTGCTCCTCCTTTAAAGGAACCCATAGATGTTGAAGACCAGCTTGTGGAGAATGTTGCAGACTCTGATGAACCTGTCTCAGAAGGACAGTTGGCCATCGTAGGACCCTCCGACATTGGTGAGAGAGTCCGAAGCGGGAAAGGTACCAGTACGAAGGCTGCTAAATGTGCATCGAAGAGGAAGCTTATCCTGCCTACTCCTCCCTCTCGAACTACGCGGCAAAAGAGTGCCCATGGTAAGGCTGTGATGTTTCCAGCCATCGAAGGGCCCAGCACATATGATATCCATGGTAAGGTTTCTTTCCTGTTATAAAGGATTAGATGCAAGTAATAATATATTAACAAATTTACGTATTCTGCAGGACTTCCTGATACGAAGGAGCTTTCCTCTCCCCTAGCTTGTCATTTGCTTGTGGAGCGTGTGACCCCACCCAGCTGGAAGGGGGTGATGGACAGCATGTCCATGGAAAGGCTCTGCGATCTTCATGACAAGAGTTATGTCAGGCAATGCATGTTGGATAACCAGCTCAACACCAGGACAAGGGAGATGCTCCGTGCTGTCACCAAAGATCGAGAAGAAATGGATGTTATGCTTGCCAGGGAGAAGGCTAGGGATCAGAAGTATGCAGACCTACATAGAAAGTGTGAAGAAGCAATGGAGTACTTTGACAAGAATCCCTTGGTGTAAGATCTCAGAGCTGATGTGGAAAAGCTCAAGGGTCAACTATCAGCAAGCCAAGCTGAATGCAGGAAGCTAACTCTCGAAGGCTCGAAGGTCATAAGCTACAAAGAGCAAATATCCGTTCTTACATCCAAGTGTGGAGGCCTTGAAGAAGAGAGGGCTAAGTTGGGTGACCAGGAGATCAAGCTCAGGGAGAAGGTAGATGGGTTAAACCTTCCGTTGAAGATGCTCAAAAAGGATAGGGTGGATTTGTATATCTTTGATTGTCATGATTTTCTTCAATTAATTGTGAATGCTGTGAGCATGCGGCTGTGAATTGACTTCTCAATATTGATCAGCTGCAACCGTCCAATGTTCCTGCAAATAACAGTTAGCACTAAAACACATGAAAGTGTCTTTGTTCACTTTCGTTGAATATAGTTGCAAGAACTACGGTTCCCCGTTGATCAGTATAAATACTGCCTGTGATTAGGTAGAATTCCGAAGAATTTCCTTGACAGGGTTTCGCAGCTTGATCAAGCCGTTCTCAAACCGAAGCGTCCCAAAGTAGACAACACGGAGTGAGTGAACCAGCGAATTGAGATTCAGTGATTGATGAAAAAATGATTTGAAAACAATCGCGTATTGCTTAGAAGAAAGATTTTTGCAATACGACGAAGGTTTTATGGGAAAGATCAATTTTCAATCAAAAATACTTTTTTGTATTTGAAAGAGAATACACATTCGATGTGCTAGAGAAAAGAAGAAATTTGCACATCGAACGGGTTTTCCAAAAGTATTTTTTCAATCAGAGATACTTTTTGAGTTTGAAATATGAATACACATTCGATGTGCTAGAGAAAAGAAAATATTTGCGCATCGAACGGTTTTCCAAAAGTATTCGTCAATTCATTACCTGGACCAAGGTTGATTCAAGAAGGAATCGCCCCATTGTTTCTATCCAGTTGTCACAAGCTTGATCTTTTGAAAAGATCTCACATGTCACCCACCAAGAGCTTGTTAGATGTTTGCTCTAGAAGGATTTCCATCTTCATCGTGAATACTTTACATATCACTCGGATGTTCTGGCAATACCACAAGGATAATGCGTAGGACTCTTAATATATTCTTACTTTCCACATTGTGTGAAACAGCAAGTCTTCATTAATTTTGTGTCCTAATGAGATATTGTGGATGATCTCTTGGCTCTAGACACAATTGTGCATTTTGGTTTCTTATGCCGGAGACTAGGGAGAGGGTCTCCTTCTTCAATATCAACAATCTCTAAGAGAAAGTCGATAGATTATGTAGGTTCCCCATGAGAATGAAACAAGCCCTTTTAAGAGGAACTTGAGTAGCTTGGGAAGTTTAGTGTAGTGCGTCACTGGGTCCATGACGTCTTGTCTTCAATACGAGTGTTACCTTAGTAACCACTAGTAGCATATGAATTGAACCCGGTTTCTGCCCTAAGGTTGAATTATTGGAGGGCTATTTCTTTTAACCCTTTTCTCATTTATTTCTTTTTCATTCTTCAACCCCTTCAGTGCTTACTGAGACTTCATTACTAGAACCTTGTTTGGTTAGTTCCAGTACTAGCTTTGTCTCAGTCGGCACTCTTCCCATATTCTCATTTTTCTCCTTTTTTCATCATACCTAAGGACTCTACACTATCTAGTGGATTATCCCTGGGTAGATCCCTCCGGCTCTGGCGAGATCGTAGGAACGAATACCTAACCTAACCATCCTTATATCACCATGCATAACGTAAATTGGTCGGTCTTTTGGTATCGTTCTTTCCTTGATGAAACCAATTGAAAAATCATTTGGAAAATCAATCAAGGTACTTGTGATATAAAATCAAAGCATTTTGTACCTTAATTTTTTTTTATCTTTTAGAAATGCTCCCCCTCAACATGTGCTTTCTGATTTTGAAATTGTTTAGCACATGGAGGCAAGAGTTCTTTGAAATAAATTCTTGATCACAATTTCCATGGAAAAAGCCATTTGATTTTCTTGGTAAATTATCCCCCTCAAAATGTGCGTTGGTTATTTGAAATCATTTAACACATAGAGGAAAGACATTTTTGAAGTACTTCCACAATTGCTAATAGAAACCATTTGCTCCCCCTCAATATGTGCATCGATATACAAAAGAGTTTAGCACATATTAGAGAGAACATGCACATTGAATCAAAACGATCACCTTTTATCAAATTTCATTATTAAATCACAAATTCTCCCCTGATCAAAAATATCAAACCCTTTGAGATTTTGGATCCCAAGTGATTTAATAAGGTTCAGAAAACATGGGAGAATATGTGCCTTGTTTAAGTACTCATCTTGTTTTTGGATAAATGCTCCCCCTCAACATGTGCATTATGTATAAGAAATTGATTGGCACATGGAGGCAGGAGTGCCTTTAAAGGACTAAAACCAATTCCATTTAAACAAATTTGAGATTTAAATCACTATCTCTCCCCCGATCAAAATTTTCAAACCTTTTGAGATTTGTGATCCCAATTGATTTAAATCATTTAAAAGATTTGGGGAAAGACGTTGTTTGATTTAATTTTGAAAAATGATTGATACGGATAAATTATAGACATTAAAGATTGTTAGTGTCAGGTATGATAGTTTTTAAGAGATCTTTACGTAAAATAAAACAATTTCACAATCAAACAAGAATAGAAAATATTTCATTTTGAAAGACCTTTGGGTTTTAAAGAAAATTATACCATGACATAACATTAAATCTTTGAATCACTCTCCCCCTCAATCGATGACCATAGTCGTTGATTGAGTGACTTATGTTCTATCAAAATGAAGTCCGGTGATTTCCAAAATTAAGTCCAATTTATTTTCAAAACCAATATTTTTCTATTTTCAAAACAATTTTATCAAATTTGTTGAAAAATGGTATTATTCACTACTTGTCCTGCACAAAGAAATGTTAGGTGGAGAGAATCACAAGCTGCTTTTGTTGTTGCTGAGAGGATGAAAGAAAACCGTCTGCTGATGCAGTGAGATCTCTAAAGTTGCATCTATCGTGCCAACTATCCATGGAGAGATCAAATTAAGCTTCGTTTCTTCTTTTGTCGACTCAAGAAATAGTTACCCTTTCCTTTCGGCATCCAATCATCTTCTATTGTGGGATCCGGATCGGGAACATTCTTATTAACCATCTTATCTGCATACGTTAGTGGACACAAACAGATATATGGTGGTCGACATCACCCAAACAACAATCGACTAATAAAAGTCAACCCAACATATTAATTAGATCATGTAAAGCATGGGAATAATGTGTTTATCAAACTCTAATCATCTAATCCTAACAATCATATCCTAGATTCCTAGTCCTTCAACATAGGCAAATATTGTTTTCTGATAAGCACGTAGGATGATTAAGAAAGCCCGTTAGATGATGTAAATTTGAAAACATTCCCCCCTCAATCAATGACTCATTTCATAAGAAGTTTTAAATAAGCTGAAGTCATTGATTGGGTTTTGCAAATTTATGAAAACATGATTCTGATTGATTTTCAAGCAACTCATTTACCACCTTTTTGTTAAAACAAATATTTTTCTGAAGAATTTTAGAAGGAAAAATATTTGAGTAGGAACAGTAGTCCTTCGACATACATTCCTTAATTTTTTTTAGGATAAGTGCACGAAAATTTTGAAAATTGGTTTAGCGCAGCACTTTCCTTCTTGAAGAACGGGTTGCTATCTGAAAAAATAGCAAATCATAGTTAAGCACGGGTTACAGTCTGAATTAAGTGCAAGCCATATTTTGAGACATGTTTTGAAAAACATATTTACACCTTCTGTTCGAACTTCATCTAAAGTCCCATGCCATTATTGAATGACATTTCTAAGACCGTAGATGTTATCGATACCAGAAGACATGTCATATTTTTTTTTTTTTATGGATTTTTATAGGTTTTATATTTTTCTATTTTCTTTTTGCTGGTTTTATATTTTTGTATTATGGTTTTTGAAAAATATTTACAAAGATAGAGAAATAGTTTAAGAAGATGGAGATACGAGTACCAAGATAAGGAAATCATTCAGCACTTTGTAGAAGATAGAAGTCATCATCTCTAAAACTTTCACCACCAAAGCATTCGAGGCTCTTGAATCGACGCAAGAACTTGAGCCTTCTAAAAGTGAATCTTTGGCAGCTTCCCCCCAAACCGACCATCCTCGTAAAAAGACCATTTCCCCCAAGAAGAAGAAGTGAAGCAAACAGTCTAATTGTATGAAGCTCAAGAACCCGAAGAAGACGATAACAACGAAGTAACAAGTTAACACGGATCATTTCTGCGGTTATCAAACCCGAAATAAATGATTAAGCCCGATCACATGATCCTGTTGTGCGTCCTCGATCTACACATTACTCTTCGTGTTTGAGCAGTTGTCTACTCGGGAGAATAATATATCAACATCTTCATTTCACCAAATGCATTCTAGTTATCTAACATATAACCAATCAGCCCATAATGTACACATGTACCTAACAAGAGAAGAGACGATGGCATCCATGTAACATGTTGAGTCACTAATCATCTCTACGGATGTCAACTTCGGAATAACTGAATTAGCTCGATCAAGTGAACATGTTGTGCATCCCTGATGTACACATATCTCTCCCCTGATGGTTGCGATCTCATCGGAATCATCATTGCATTGTGTACATGAAGCAATAACCGGAAGTACTACCATAAATCATATAGAAGATGTCGATAAGCAATATCATCTCACGCTCCACATATTCTTCTCATATTTCTTTGTACTGAAAGTTGAGTTAACACATACCAAAAGTATCCAGAGACCACTTCCCCCCAAATGGTTGGAATAATGCATCCTTCCCCCGAATAGTTGGAATAATATATCCTTCCCCCAAATAGTTGGAATAACACACCAAAGGTTACGAGTTAAACACTGAGTTTCCCTGCGGTTATGACATTTGTCTTTCCCGGGATTACTTCAGTAGAGAAGAAGTATTAATTTCATCACGTGTACTCGTTGTGTGTTTAGATGTATATCTCCTTCCCCCTAGCTGGTTTTGATACCTCAGAATCAGCAACACATTATACATGCCAAATACTCTTGAAATAGAGAAGAACAAAGAATTAGCTCAACTGAATCCTGTGAGAATCAACTGCTATAGAAACTCTCTCTGACTATCTTTGTCAACCCATATGTAGACACTTTGAAGTGATCACTAAAGAAGAAAACTCGGTATACCAAAATTGAAACTGAAGTCGAATTCCCTACATTTGTATCTTAAGCTTGCACTTAATTATGGAAGAACGGTGTCGAGAATCTATGCTTCAAGCAAATCTCTAAGTACTAACTACTCAAACAAAGTATGAGACATTAACACCTCTTGAGATTATCCACATCTTCGGTCTTTAACCATCCACCCCGACTGTTGGTAACTAGATAAACCAAGTCTTCAACTCAAATTCTTAAGCCCGAGCAAGTTATCAAATAAGAACACGCCTTTGTGAAAGTCAACTTCAATCTCAAATAAGTGATAAATGGTTAACTCCGAAGTAATCAATCTTGTGTCAAATTTCCAACACGTGAATAAGCATACAATCGGATGTACATTGACCCACTGAATGAACTGGAACAAATGATTCCTCAACATCAATGCATTCTTCCTAAAGGTATACATGTATAGACTGATATGGAAGATTCACCAACAATGTCTTCAAGCGGATGAGGTAGTCATTTTCCATAATGTTCATGTGGTTGATTTATAGTGGAGGAACAATAATCCGTGAAGATTTGGCAAAGGAATACCAAAGAGCGGATCATTATTCAATAGTGCAACTACAGTATCATGATATCCATTATCAACACCTTGTGAAATATTAGGCGTTGAAGGAGAGTCATATGACCATAATTCAAGCATTCATCAACATGTAGAATATGCACTCTTCTCCCCCTCAAAAAT
This sequence comes from Chrysanthemum seticuspe, assembly GCA_019973895.1. Lineage (NCBI taxonomy): Eukaryota > Viridiplantae > Streptophyta > Magnoliopsida > Asterales > Asteraceae > Chrysanthemum > Chrysanthemum seticuspe. Next base: position 211,073,013 of record BPTQ01000001.1, on the reverse strand, counting down.
TGCATCCGAAGTTGCCATTTTTGATTTGAACAAGTGAATAAGAATATACACCAATGAACGTAGATCCACTTGAGGGTTGAATGAGCGTGGGAAAACATGAAGCTTGTTGATGAAGAATGTCGATGAGAATGGTCATAAAAATGAAGATTTCTCTTCTTCTGAAGATAAAGCGCACTGAGACGTACACTTTTCTTTTCTTTAGCGAACGAGGCTTGAACTGTTATGTTCAAACGTCATAGCCGAATGAATATCAAGATTGAGTTACTTGAACCCGTGAGTTATGAGATATCAATCCATTTGTAATCCATACTTTAAGCCAGTCCATGTAGTGAAGGATCGAAGTATCTGCAACTGAGTAAGGACTACCTGCACTAATGTTACAAACTTGATTGCATATATTTTGGTTAGTGACATTAGTATCCAAACCCTTTGGGGTTTCACGGTCAACCTTGATTATGTCATCGGTAAATAGCTTTCCGGTAGGTATCCACCTAAGTCCAACATCCTTAAACATTTTACCAGACGGAATCCACTTATGGCAAGTTCTAGGATTGGTGACATTCTTATGTACAGTGGAAGACTTATCGTTATTCCTAGACTCCAAATATTTAGCAGTTGGGATCCATCTAGGCAAAGTTTTGGGTTTTTTTTTCTTCATAACATGTTGAACCTTAGCTATGAAGGTAGTCTTAGTGGATTGTACCTTGGCATGTAAATTAGGAAAATGTTTCTTATTTGGAAAAGACTCAGAATTTCTAGTTTTGTTTTCTACATGCTTAGCATTCTTATTCACATAACTACTCTTAGATGCAAGCTAATCCCTAGTCTTTTGAGTGTTCCTAGGTAGTGGTTTACTACTACTAGCAGTGCCTTGAAACCTCGTAGAATTCATCACCCTAGGTCTTGAACCTAAAATTCCATCTTTTCGAATCTGTGCCTTTTTCCTAGCTTCTTCTAGATAATAGTTCTTCCACAAGTCATTCATATCATATGAATTCTGAATTTTAATGCTTGGTTTTGACACATTTTTCGAACCAATCCTAGAGGTGCTGGGAGTAGAAGTAGCTGCCTGTTGCGGTTTAGAGGAACTAGAAGCATAATTCTTAGGCAACTCCGGTGAAGTGACTGATTTTGACAAAACTTATTTCTCATCAACTTGAGAGGCAAACCGTGTTTTTGAAAATTTTGGTCTTTCGGATATAAACGAAGTAGGCTGCCTAACAACAGACCGGTTTCTAATGGGATGAGAAAATGGTTTCCTCAAGGTTGATGGTTTTGTAAACTTAGTGTTCACACTTTTCCCTACAGTTTTCCTAAGCTCATTTTTAAGGCAACAATAGCGAAACTCTTTTCCTGAAGTTGAGCTTTGAGTTCATCAATTTTTGCTATCAAAGAATTTGTTTATTCCATTGACTTAGTTCTAGCTTCTTTGACAAAGTCACTTAGTTCTATGTGATGCTTTCTCAAATACTCATTTTCCTTTAGTAATTTGGCCACACAAACCGCTAATTCATCATTTCTCATTTGAATATCATCAATAACATTAACATCAGAATTACTTGCAACCAAATTACTTTTCACATGCATACCAGAAATATGTTTCTTCAAATTGTTGATAGTCAAGTTTTTGGCTTGAAGCTGAGCTTTTAAATCTTTTATTTCAAAAAATTCACAAAATTCAGGAAATTCCGGATTTTTACATGGTTTCTTAGTTTGAAAACTTTCCTCCTTTCTTTGTATTGCAATTTCAAGAGAAATGCAATGTTTTTCAAGTTTTGAGAATTTGTTTGAAAGTTCATCAAAAGCCTTTTTATCAACCATATCATTTGTTTTGAATTTATTAGTCTCAGCCTCAACCAAGGAACATTTATCAGAATCATGTTCAGTATTAAGATCAGTTTGTTTAGGTACATTAGCATATGCACTATGTTGATCAGTTAAGGGTACCTCATCACATGACACCTGTTCATTTGTTGATCTGATATCTGCATCCACATCATGTGTAACAAGAGTCACTGGACCGCTGGTTGTGTCAAGCTTATCTATCTCTAAGCCTCTGTATTCAGTGTCAACTGATCCATCATCTGGTGCTTTACCCGACTCAACACTACAATCTTTTGATTGTGCCCGACATTCATTCCCCTTTCTGATTACTGCATCTACTTCTTGTATGTTAGGAGTAACTGAACAGCTGGTTACATCATTATTTGTTGTCTTTGACATTCTGCATTCAGTAACACCCGATTCTTCAACTGATACATTACCTAACTCATCAAAACTTTCTGTCAATTGCACCAGACACTCATCCATTTTTTCATCTTTATGAGTAACTTCCTCAATATACTTCTCCATATTATCCATGAGATGGATAAGTGTCTCTATGAACATGCAAATTTCCATTCCAGTGTGTCTCTTGAAAGACATTTCAGTCATGTCTTGATCATAATCTGATGTGAATCCCCTTCTAATGAATGACTGGAAATGTTTGTAGATCACTTGAAGTGCAGCACTGGAACTATCCTTTTGAACCTTCTATTTGTCAAGTTGTAGCTCCAATTGCTCTAGGTTTAACATCAAAGTTCCTGTTAATGTGGATTAGTCCTGACGGAAGAGGGCAATACATGTTCATTCCATTGTTATAGGTAGAAGTAACATGAGGTGAGAGTGAAGTTGTTGATAAGGTTCAATGCTGCTTTCCTTTTGCAAGGCATTCTGTAGCCTGAAAAGGTGCAAATCTTTCTCATTGGACTCAGAGCATGAAGAACTCAAATCATCATTGATTGATTCCATCTGTTGGATCAATGTACTCTAACCAAACTAACTTAAATAGCTTGTTAAGGTTTAATAACCTCGGATAAATCCTAAGTTATTAACAATGAAACACTGAATAATCTTTATTAAGTACGCGGAATTTACTTAACAAATCTAAGAAGAATATAACTTTAACTTTTATTGATAACTCTAAATATGCTTGTTATGAAGATTCTTTAACAACTCTAAAACTCTAATAATAATCGTACTTTAGAATTCTAAAACTCTTCTCTAAAACTCGTACTTCTAATGCCAATCTAGGGGTCCTTTTATAGACTCAAGGATAACCCTAGTCGGTTTACAATTTGTATCCTTGTACGACAAGTAATCTAAACAAAGAATATTCTAGAATAAACAAAGCTTTCCATAAACGAATATAGCAGTTCTTTAGCTTTGCAGTACTTTGACTTCGACAGCAGTACTTTGACTTTCTCTTTAGCAGTACTTTGACTTTTCCAGTACTTTTTCAATCTTCAGTACTTTAACATTCTTCAGCACTTTCATATCCCAACAATCCTCCCCTAACTTGAATTCTACTTGCTTGACTTCAAGTTCCTTTGTAAACTTATCTTTAACAGCTCCATCTTCAAGGAAAGATTGTGTCTTTGTCTTTGGATTGTATCTTTGTAGACTATGTGCTTATATCATCATTATCAAAGTATTCTTTAGAAATTATTCTTTTCAGCATCCTTGATCAGTAATCTCTTTTCAGCAATATTCAGCAATACTCCATCTTTTCAGCAACATAAGACAGTTTGTACATTAATTCAGTTTTAAGTTTCAGTCTATTCTCATCACATCCAGGTGTGTAAACTCCTGTGAGAGGTGAATCATTGAAAATTTAATGGATTTAATGTCTCTTTACCAAAGCCATTAACTCTGGAGTAGCCAAATGTTTTGATGTGTAAGATCATGGTACATTGATAACCATATGATTTTTAGCAAATCATCAGCTATTAACAGATTTGATTTGTCTTTACCAAAAGCTGTACCCTTTTGGACTAGTTAGTTCTTTCATCTATGGTGAACTAATTACCAAATAATGGTTTTTCCACAGCCTTTACCACAAGCCATTTTCTTGTGGGCTAGCCAACTTTTCACATTTACTGATATGGTGAGTTGATTACCATCCAACTTATTAGCAAGTTGTCAACTATAAAACGGATTTGAGATATCTTTACCATAGCCGTTTGCTCATGGATTAGCCAATCCTTTTGTAACCATGGTGGATTGATAACCTATTGGTGTTACCATCTCAAAAACCATTTATTTCTTTTAACCTTTGTTTCAAAATATTTGTCACTTAACAAAAAGTTTCTTTCAAAAATCTTTAACTGGTTAAAAGCTGCAAGCAGTACTTTGATGAAAGTACTGTTTGATCAGCAGTACTTTGAATAAAGTACTAATATATCAAAAATTTATTCAATTAAAATTCATACTAGTTATTCATCATCATCAGCCATAGTAGTCCATCTGATAAACAATTTGATGACCATAAGAGCAATTTCATTGTCTTCTTCAACTTCCATTCCATGCTCTAGCATCCTCCTCATAAGATCTGCTGTAAGAGGATATCTTCTGTCTGCTAACATGTGAATCATTGTCCCATCTTCTAGCTCTAGAACATGTACTCCAGATTCTTCAAAAAATCTCCAGCTAACAATCTCCCAATCTTCTTGGTTCTTCCAAATCTCAGCAGTGCTTTGTTCTTCAGTTTCCCAAATAGTTGTGAGATCCCCAAGCAAGACTAAACCAACTCCTTTTGATGGATTATGTTCAAAATAATCTCGCACCATATGAAATAGATGAAATAAATTCACCCTATCTATTATGTGCAATAAATCCCATAACATGTTAAATGTTCTGAAGCTTTCATCTTCTCTGTGAAACATCAGATAACTTCCATCCTTTGACTCTACAACTTTAAAAGTAGTTTTTGGAGATTTGTTCATCTTTATTTCATAATCATCTTTAGAATACTCAAATTCTACTACTCTTAAGTAATTTCTTAGCTCATCATTATTATCAGATCTTAACTCAACTTTCTTTGATGACTGTATGTCTTCAACTTCAGTTTTTCTTTTTCTTTTTAACCTTTCTTTTCTTTTATCTTCTTTCTGAGCATCATCATCTTTATAGTCTTTGATACTATCAACTTGTTTCTGATAATCTTCTCTAACAGCTTCATACAAACCTTTCATCTCAACATAATTTAACTTATTCAATCCAATACACCATTGACCTTTCAAATAGGCCATCATTGCATTCCTTTGTTTAGCAAGATTTGGTCTTCTTGGTAGAGAAGAAATAGGAAGAGGTGATGGTATAGCAGCTTCAGCATTCAATTCTTCTTGTAATTTCCTAGCTGCTTCTTCATTCATAGCTTCTTCATTAGCAATTTCAGCATTCAGTTCAGCTTGTACCTTGATCATCAGTACCTTGAACCTTAGTCCTTTCTTCCTCAGTACTTTCAATATTGACTTGTTCTTCAGTACCTTGAGGTTGAACATTAGTACCTTGAGGTTCAGCTTCTTCTTCAGTATATGATGGAGCATCTTCATTCAAATTCTTATCGTCCAATTTCCTCCCCAATTGGAATGAAGATTGCTTTTGAACCTTTTTGCTTTTGGTCTTCTTAAACTGCCTTTGCTGCTTCTTTTTAGCATTGACACATAATCTGTGATGTTTAACCAAGGGCCAAACAGACTTCTTGAACTTTCTAAACTTGATCTGTAACTTGGCTATCTGTGCAGCTTGCGTCTCAGTAGTTTTCTTCAATCTGACCAATTCTTGTATTAAAACATAATTATCCAACACCAAACCTTCAGGAGGTATAGTGGCTGGATCTTCCTTAGAAGATGATGAGAAAATAGGAACATCTTGTTCTGGTGATGCCATAGGAGGAGTAGTATGGTGGGATGAGGTGGGAGAAACTTCAGTACCTTCATTAACGTCAGTACCCTGTGAAGCAGTACCTTGTGTTAAAGTTTTTTGAGATGCAGCACTTTGAGAAGCAGTACCTTCTCTTTCATCACTAGCTGCAGCCTCATCTCTAATAGCTTGAAAAATCTCCATCATTGAAGTAGTCAATGGAGTGTCCCTGCCAGTGAATAAATCACTTTTCCTTGCCATAAAAGTGAAGATCTTGGCTGGTTGCACCACAACAGGTAATAGATCAGTAGGCTTAGGTACATCAGCAAGTTGTTTGTTCAGGAACACTTGAATAAACCTTGGATACATCAACCATCTTGAACCATGAGAGATGTGTGAGAGCATTCCATCTAGGATCAGCCTTGAAAAGTTTAAAATTCGATCTGTAGCTAATCTCACTATAGCAGATGCTATGTTAGACCCAAATTGCTCATGTACTTTTAGCACTAATACAATGAAGTAGTACATGAACTAAATACTTCCATTGAGGACAAAATAAGGGTTTCTTGAATGTTTGTTCAGTTAAGGACCCTTCATAGCCAATGTTACTGAATGTATCCCAAATTAGTTGCTTATCAAAACGAACAGCCCCTTCTTCATCATCAAACAATAAGTCTTCACGAATAGAGGCCTCATTAATCTTCACAGTTCTCCCAGCAACTGTTGCTTGAATATACGAATCATCATTCTTCATATGAACCCTAGCAGTTGCCCAAAATTGTTGAATCCATGGCTCAATGATATCTGGTTCCACTAAAAGTGCATAACTAATTGGCGACCCAGTGATAAAATCAATGATATCATGAAAGATAACATTAGATTCAGTCTTTTCTAAATTCTCCACCATGTTGTGGTTTGAAACTGTATTACGATTTGCCATTGATGATATGTGTTCACAGTAAGAGATATGATGAATAATATGGGTGAAAGTGAGAGAAATATGGAAAAGATTATAAGATATCAATATGAGAGGGAAATTCGGAGAGTAGTTATTTATAGGTGGGATTTTAAAAAATCACAGCCCGTAATAACTAAGTTACCATTAGTAGAGTTTACCCCTCAATATTACTGTTGGAACAATACTTTGATACGACACGTGTGCAGTACTTCCAAAAAGCAGTACTTTCCAAGCAGGACTTTCATAAAACCAAAAAGCAGTACTTTCCCAATTTTCTCCTTACAATAGCAAACACACGAAGTAAACATGAATATCCTTCCCTCAAACAATGCATAGGACTATACGTACACTAAATAGTCCTCCCCTCAAATGTAGCTCAGTAATTAATCATGCCAATGCTTACCACCAAGTGATTGAATCTTGAAACATCAAAGCCTTTGGTGAGTAAGTCAGCTACATTATCCTCCGTGTGAACCTTGACCACATTAATGAGCCTGTGCTCATAACAATCTCTGATAAAGTGATGCCTAATCTGAATGTGCTTGGTCTTGGAATGATAAACTGGATTCTTCACAATACAGATTGTACTCTCATTATCAATATTGATAGGAGTATTCTTGAAATTGAACCCATAGTCCAAGAGTTGATTCTGCATCCACAAAACTTGTCCACAACAGCTTGCAGCAGCCACATATTCTGCTTCAGTAGAGGATGTTGCTGCAATAGTCTGTTTCTTGCATTGCCATGAGACTAATCTTCTTCCAAGATATTGGCATCCTCCAGTTGTTGATCTTCTATCATAGTTATCACCTGCATAATCACTATCTGAAAAAGCTTCCAAGTGAAAAGGTGAATCCTTTGGATACCACAACCCCAACTTAGGTTGTTGTTTCAAATAACTAAAAATTCTCTTTACTGCATTCAGATGAGAGACCTTTAGTGAGACTTGATATCTTGCACATAAACAAACAGCAAACATGATATCAGGCCTAGATGCAGTGAGATACATAAGACAACCAATCATTGATCTGTATAACTTGACTTCAGCAGGTTGTCCATCTTCATTTTTTCCCAGTGAGTTGATAGACTTGATAGGTGTAGTTACTGGCTTCATAGCATCAAAATTGAACTTCTTAAGTATGTCAGATACATACTTGTCTTGACTGATAAAAATACCCGCCTTTGACTGCTTAACTTGAAGTCCCAAAAAGAAAGTTAACTCACCCATTGAACTCATTTGAAATTCATTTTGCATCAGCTGCTCAAACTCCTTGACCATGGACTGTTTGGTAGCTCCAAATATGATATCTTCAACATATACTTGAACCAACATGATATCCTTCTTGTCTCTCTTGATAAACAAAGTCTTGTCTATAGCTCCCCTTCTGTAACCATGTTGCAATAAGAAAGTACAGAGCCTCTCATACCAAGTGTGACAATCCGTCAATTTCCCGGCTATTATTTATATCAGAATATGCGAGTTATTTACTTTCTGATCAGTATAACTCAAAAACGAGAAGTCGTCTCGTGTTTTCCGAAGTCCTGGCACCACACGCGTACCGACACCATAATAAAATTTGCACGAAATTTATTTTCTAATGTCAAAATAATAATAATACAATAATTTTTCGCTCGTCAAAACGTCTCCAGAAATATAAAAATTATAAAATACGGATACCCGAAAAATATTCTACATAAATAAACGTTATTCTGTACGGAACAAATTATACAGTACGGGGTACATACAATACATTAATAATAATAATAAAATTTATAATAAACCTATTATATCACCCCAACCCCACGCCTACCTCTCCCAAAATATATCCTTAATATATTTTTTTATGCTTCTCTCTTCAGACATCGCAAACCACAACCATCTTTCACCAAAATAGATTCTTCTATTCTTTGATCAATCAAACATGGAAAAACACTTTTGTCAACACTCCAAATTCGTCCAAGCTATACAATAGAGCACATATGTGGCGTCCATAAACCAAATTCGAGACAAGGAGTGCTCAAAGAAGAAAGAAACATGCTTTGGGTTTTCAATTGAGTCACTCTCACTAACCTAAATCACCTCTTATAAACGAATTCAACCTCAAAAGTGTATTCATCAACTTCCATCTCAAACACAAGAAAATTAGGGTTCTATAAATCAAAGGGGTTTTTGAAATTGAGTTGGGGGTTTTGTTATTGGATGCATAAGGAAGGTTTCCCAAGTGGTTAATTGCTCCAATTCATCTCAAGTCTCTCCAATTGAGGCGTTTGGTGTTCGGTTTTTCTACCCTTCGACCCACCAATTGGTTTCTTGTAAGAACATGTTCTATATTTCCTTTCTATTAATTTGTGAATTCACACTTACTATATTCGAATTTATAAAATTTCTTTATATATATATATCAATTCATGAAATATTATTGGATGTTGTTGTTCTAAAAATGTGGAGACTTAATAATATTACAAGCTAAAAACTAAGATCGGCTCATATTGGAAGTGCTTATTGCTAGTTGCTTATTACTATGCTTGTTGACATAATTGGTTAAGGATTTGATTTGGTTAAAGCTTATTTTCATTTTTGGTTTTGCTGTCAAAATTTAAACCAGAGGATTTGGGCGACTTAAAGATGTTTTGATAAGCTAAAAGATTGATTTTTGGATAGCTTATTTCGTATAGATGAATTTTCATGTAAAGAACGTCGAAAACGGACTTATAACGAAGAAGATATGGCCGATTTTAAGATTGATAAAACACAAGGCATTTTGACAGCAATTGCATAAAACTTAATTGCTGATATGATTTTGAAACGAGGTTTTCGACCCTTTCTTGTCCGAACCGGCTTAAGTGTAAAATACGAAAGTTATCCGAAATGATATTTTACTTTAGGCCGCGAGATTTTTAAGCTTGAAAGTGTAAAATGAAGTATTTAAGCTTGGTCAAGTCGGACCATTTTTTTTGAAAAAGTCAAAGTAGCTTATTTTCCGGAAATTAGTATATATCGCTTAAATGTCATTTTTTTTTCCCGGAAAATGTTGTTATTACTATACGTTGTTTTATAAACCATATTATTCATTATCTCTAGACTTCGGATTGGCCATATTTGATTATAGTGCACTTTTGGATTTAATGATCCAAAAGGGGCGTCTCGGGTCCATTATTGTTTTATTTTGTCATATCGGATTATAGTAGTTTTGTCGAATCATATTATATTGCTTAATACAGTTTTTGTAAAATATGGAAACGTTCGATAAACGAACGGGTCATGTCGAAATTTTCAAAAATTTCTATACTTGGTAACTTTTTTTTTTACAAAAGCTCTATTTTCTTAAATTCCGACGAAAGGACGAAAAATCTTAAAATTCATATAAATCTTATAATTTCTTATAATTCATTTGGAACGCTTTAAAAGTATGTTTTCTTTTATAGGAAATTTCATCATCTTTATTTTGAGGTTTCCGGAAACATGTCGGTTCTATTGTTTTATCATTTATTCCTTTTCTTGATTTCTTTCTTATATATATATGTACTTATGCACTTCCAAGAGCCGATACTTGCAAATATTTAGAAAATTGTTTTAAACTTAAATTATGCCACATAAGCAACAACAACAACAAAACAAACATTTAAAGATTCATTAAGTTAGTTAAACTTTATCGAGTCTTAAATATGAGTAAAGACTAAATTGCCGTACTAAATTAGGTTGCGTGTCGGAGCTGTGCACTACCAATAATTGATTTAATTCCCTTCGGACTACTAATTGCCAAGGTGAGTTCGTAGCCCCACTTTTACTCGTTTAATTGTTTTATAAACTCTTTGGGGGAGATACATGCTCAACTACTTGCTTTTACTTTACACTTATATGATCTTAAATATCTTTTGTTTCACTCTATGTGCGCGTAAGTAGATTATGCCCGAACTAAATTGAATACTATGTTATGAACGCTATTATTTGAATCACATTCCTTGATTTTGAACCCTTCAACATGTATATTTGAGCTCTTTTAAATTGATTCGGACCCTTTAACATATAAGTGAACACTTTGGACTTGATTTGAACTTTTTGACATATAGTTAAACTCTTTTAACTTGTACAAGGACCCTTTTGATATGTTTTAAACTTGTTTGACGTGATTTTGAACGCTTCGACTATCTTGAACCTTTTGATATTATTCGAGCTCTTTGATTGTTCTGAACTTTTGAACTCGACTTAAATCTTTGAACTTAATTACGAACTTTTGAACGGAACTTTTGAACTTAAATACAAACTTATGACTTGTTTGAACTTATTGAACCGTACTTGTTATGACCTTGACCTAAAGTCTCCCATGTTCGGAGCATCACTATTAAGTCTCGCCTTATTGGTGGAGCGTTCTCAATAATTCTCGCCTTATCGGTGGAGTGTGCAAAGTCTCGCCTTATTGGTGGAGCGTTCTCAATAATTCTCGCCTTATCGGTGGAGTGTGCAAAGTCTCGCCTTATTGGTGGAGCGTTCTCAATAATTCTCGCCTAGGTGGTCGAGTGACAAAGGAGTCTCCCTTATTGGAGCAGTACAAAGTCTCCCATGTTCGGAGCATCCCTGAATTATTATATACGTGGTGTTATATTGTGAACTATTATGACATCTTACACTTGACTATTAAACTATACATATTTTGGCAGTGGGTTGTGAACACACATGTTGCAAGTTTTGTATGGGCGGAACTTGGAACTGAGTGGATTTACAATGCCTTTGCTTTGTGAACTCATTTGACCACGTGTGCTTGAACATAAACTAGACATATTTTGGCAGTGGGTTGTGAACACACAGGTTGCAAGTTTTGTATGGGCGGAACTTGGAACTGAGTGGATTTACAATTCCTTTGCTTTGTGGACTATTCTAAATGACCAAAAACTTTGCCTTTGTTGCATGAACGCTCTTTAGAAGCTTTACTTGCTAACCAAACTCTATGAACTCACTCAACCATTGTGTTGACACTTTTAGCATGTTTTATCTCTGGTATCTAAGGCATTCACTTCATGGCATGCATGTGGACTTATCATAGAGTCGCGGTGTCGACGCGTCTCACCTATATTTTATGCACTTAACTATCGTTTGATTGTAACAAACTTATTTTGGTACCTTGGAAATCGATTGGGACCTATGTTTTGTAAACTCTGATTATTTTACAGAATCAAACGATATTTTCAAAACGACACTTTAGGTCGTTCGATATAACTGTAACTTTGATGCTATGACAGTCAACCCTCAGGAATTCCATTCCGCTGCAAAACAGGTAATTTGGGGGTGTGACAGATTGGTATCAGAGCATCGGTTATAGAGAACTAGGTTGCATCATTGACCCTAGACTATAACTACATCATCATAGCATCTCATCATTTCATCATAAGTGCATACTCATTATACGTGCGGGTTTATGACTTAACACCAAACATCATATGAGTTGATTAGTCCAAGCATTGCATAGTTACTCCTAAATTATACATAGCCTGATCACCTATGTCTAATTCAGGAAGAATCATGCAATGAAGGGAGTAGTAGTCTCATATGTGTAAGCAATTCCGTAATCGAGCCAAATTTTCAAAAGATTTTCTTCAAACAACTTGTTTCCAGTTTGATCCGAGTGACAGTTCTTGTTTGATGAGTTGCAAAGATCAAGCTAGAAACAAGTTGTTACCTAAACCGATTTAGCCTAATCTCATGACAGTTCTTGTTTGATGAGTTGTGAGATTAAGTAAGAATCGGTTACCTAAACGTCTTTTGAGGGTTTTGCTCGAGAATGGGAAAGCTTGCCTCATCAAACCTAACCATAAGAGAGCATGTCTTTAGAATAGGATATGGTCACGATAGCATGAGAACGTACCTAGTTGGACGAGGAACCCATATGCATGAGCATTGACATAATCATTTAGACCATACGAGCATAAACTTTTAGAACTCTTGTCGAGGTTCGGACTATAGTATCAATAATTGAATCACGAGGACGTGATTCCTCTAACCGGGGAAGAATGTGACAATCCGTCAATTTCTCGGCTATTATTTATATCAGAATATGCAAGTTATTTACTTTCTGATCAGTATAACTCAAAAACGAGAAGTCGTCTCGTGTTTTCCGAAGTCCTGGCACCACACGCGTACCGACACCATAATAAAATGTGCACGAAATTTATTTTCTAATGTCAAAATAATAATAATACAATAATTTTTCGCTCGTCAAAACGTCTCCAGAAATATAAAAATTATAAAATACGGATACCCGAAAAATATTCTACATAAATAAACGTTATTCTGTACGGAACAAATTATACAGTACGGGGTACATACAATACATTAATAATAATAATAAAATTTATAATAAACCTATTATATCACCCCAACCCCACGCCTACCTCTCCCAAAATATATCCTTAATATATTTTTTTATGCTTCTCTCTTCAGACATCGCAAACCACAACCATCTTTCACCAAAATAGATTCTTCTATTCTTTGATCAATCAAACATGGAAAAACACTTTTGTCAACACTCCAAATTCGTCCAAGCTATACAATAGAGCACATATGTGGCGTCCATAAACCAAATTCGAGACAAGGAGTGCTCAAAGAAGAAAGAAACATGCTTTGGGTTTTCAATTGAGTCACTCTCACTAACCTAAATCACCTCTTATAAACGAATTCAACCTCAAAAGTGTATTCATCAACTTCCATCTCAAACACAAGAAAATTAGGGTTCTATAAATCAAAGGGGTTTTTGAAATTGAGTTGGGGGTTTTGTTATTGGATGCATAAGGAAGGTTTCCCAAGTGGTTAATTGCTCCAATTCATCTCAAGTCTCTCCAATTGAGGCGTTTGCTGTTCGGTTTTTCTACCCTTCGACCCACCAATTGGTTTCTTGTAAGAACATGTTCTATATTTCCTTTCTATTAATTTGTGAATTCACACTTACTATATTCGAATTTATAAAATTTCTTTATATATATATATATATATATCAATTCATGAAATATTATTGGATGTTGTTGTTCTAAAAATGTGGAGACTTAATAATATTACAAGCTAAAAACTAAGATCGGCTCATATTAGAAGTGCTTATTGCTAGTTGCTTATTACTATGCTTGTTGACATAATTGGTTAAGGATTTGATTTGGTTAAAGCTTATTTTCATTTTTGGTTTTGCTGTCAAAATTTAAACCAGAGGATTTGGGCGACTTAAAGATGTTTTGATAAGCTAAAAGATTGATTTTTGGATAGCTTATTTCGTATAGATGAATTTTCATGTAAAGAACGTCGAAAACGGACTTATAACGAAGAAGATATGGCCGATTTTAAGATTGATAAAACACAAGGCATTTTGACAGCAATTGCATAAAACTTAATTGCTGATATGATTTTGAAACGAGGTTTTCGACCCTTTCTTGTCCGAACCGGCTTAAGTGTAAAATACGAAAGTTGTCCGAAATGATATTTTACTTTAGGCCGCGAGATTTTTAAGCTTGAAAGTGTAAAATGAAGTATTTAAGCTTGGTCAAGTCGGACCATTTTTTTTGAAAAAGTCAAAGTAGCTTATTTTTCGGAAATTAGTATATATCGCTTAAATGTCATTTTTTTTCCCGGAAAATGTTGTTATTACTATACGTTGTTTTATAAACCATATTATTCATTATCTCTAGACTTCGGATTGGCCATATTTGATTATAGTGCACTTTTGGATTTAATGATCCAAAAGGGGCGTCTCGGGTCCATTATTGTTTTATTTTGTCATATCGGATTATAGTAGTTTTGTCGAATCATATTATATTTCTTAATACAGGTTTTGTAAAATATGGAAACGTTCGATAAACGAACGGGTCATGTCGAAATTTTCAAAAATTTCTATACTTGGTAACTTTTTTTTTTACAAAAGCTCTATTTTCTTAAATTCCGACGAAAGGACGAAAAATCTTAAAATTCATATAAATCTTATAATTTCTTATAATTCATTTGGAACGCTTTAAAAGTATGTTTTCTTTTATAGGAAATTTCATCATCTTTATTTTGAGGTTTCCGGAAACATGTCGGTTCTATTGTTTTATCATTTATTCCTTTTCTTGATTTCTTTCTTATATATATATATGTACTTATGCACTTCCAAGAGCTGATACTTGCAAATATTTAGAAAATTGTTTTAAACTTAAATGATGCCACATAAGCAACAACAACAACAAAACAAACATTTAAAGATTCATTAAGTTAGTTAAACTTTATCGAGTCTTAAATATGAGTAAAGACTAAATTGCCGTACTAAATTAGGTTGCGTGTCGGAGCTGTGCACTACCAATAATTGATTTAATTCCCTTCGGACTACTAATTGCCAAGGTGAGTTCGTAGCCCCACTTTTACTCGTTTAATTGTTTTATAAACTCTTTGGGGGAGATACATGCTCAACTACTTGCTTTTACTTTACACTTATATGATCTTAAATATCTTTTGTTTCACTCTATGTGCGCGTAAGTAGATTATGTCCGAACTAAATTGAATACTATGTTATGAACGCTATTATTTGAATCACATTCCTTGATTTTGAACCCTTCAACATGTATATTTGAGCTCTTTTAAATTGATTCAGACCCTTTAACATATAAGTGAACACTTTGGACTTGATTTGAACTTTTTGACATATAGTTAAACTCTTTTAACTTGTACAAGGACCCTTTTGATATGTTTTAAACTTGTTTGACGTGATTTTGAACGCTTCGACTATCTTGAACCTTTTGATATTATTCGAGCTCTTTGACTGTTCTGAACTTTTGAACTCGACTTAAATCTTTGAACTTAATTACGAACTTTTGAACAGAACTTTTGAACTTAAATACAAACTTATGACTTGTTTGAACTTATTGAACCGTACTTGTTATGACCTTGACCTAAAGTTTCCCATGTTCGGAGCATCACTATAAAGTCTCGCCTTATTGGTGGAGCGTTCTCAATAATTCTCGCCTTATCGGTGGAGTGTGCAAAGTCTCGCCTTATTGGTGGAGCGTTCTCAATAATTCTCGCCTTATCGGTGGAGTGTGCAAAGTCTCGCCTTATTGGTGGAGCGTTCTCAATAATTCTCGCCTAGGTGGTCGAGTGACAAAGGAGTCTCCCTTATTGGAGCAGTACAAAGTCTCCCATGTTCGGAGCATCCCTGAATTATTATATACGTGGTGTTATATTGTGAACTATTATGACATCTTACACTTGACTATTAAACTATACATATTTTGGCAGTGGGTTGTGAACACACAGGTTGCAAGTTTTGTATGGGCGGAACTTGGAACTGAGTGGATTTACAATGCCTTTGTTTTGTGAACTCATTTGACCACGTGTGCTTGAACATAAACTAGACATATTTTGGCAGTGGGTTGTGAACACACAGGTTGCAAGTTTTGTATGGGCGGAACTTGGAACTGAGTGGATTTACAATGCCTTTGCTTTATGGACTATTCTAAATGACCAAAAACTTTGCCTTTGTTACATGAACGCTCTTTAGAATCTTTACTTGCTAACCAAACTCTATGAACTCACTCAACCATTGTGTTGACACTTTTAGCATGTTTTATCTCAGGTATCTAAGGCATTCACGTCATGGCATGCATGTGGACTTATCATAGAGTCGCGGTGTCGACGCGTCTCACCTATATTTTATGCACTTAACTATCGTTTGATTGTAACAAACTTATTTTGGTACCTTGGAAATCTATTGGGACCTATGTTTTGTAAACTCTGATTATTTTACAGAATCAAACGATATTTTTAAAACGACACTTTAGGTCGTTCGATATAACTGTAACTTTGATGTTATGACAGTCAACCCCCAGGAATTCCATTCCGCTGCAAAACAGGTAATTTGGGGGTGTGACACCAAGCTCTAGGAGCTTGATGAAGGCCATAAAGAGCCTTAACCACCTTGTAGACTTTGTTAGGATGAGTAGAATCTTCAAAACCAGGAGGTTGCTTAACATACACCTCCTCTATGATCTTGCCATATAAAAAGGCACTCTTTACATCCATCTGATAAACTTGAAATCCCATATAGGATGCAAAAGCAAGGAAGATCCTAATTGCTTCAATCCTTGCTACAGGAGAAAATACTTCATCATAATCTACTCGTTCTTCTTGTCTGTAGCCTTGAGCTACTAACCTTGCCTTGTTCTTGATGAAATTCCCTCTTTCATCTCTCTTGACTCTAAACACCCATCTTGTACCAATTACCTTCTTTCCATCAGGTAGATCACATAGTACCCAAACTTCTTGAAGTTTAAATTGAAGAAGTTCTTCTTGCATAGCTTCAACCCAACTCTCTTTAGTTAATGCCTGAGCTATATTCTTGGGTTCTTCTTGAGAGATAAAGCAAGTGAACAGGCATGTTTGATGATCCTTGTGATTCAGTCTGTTTTGTTTATAAACAAAGCTAAGTAAAGCATTGTGAGGTGTAGAGAAACCCTTAGCTTTGTTTCTTGTAAGCACTCCATGAAAAGAAGGTCCAATGATTTGACCAGTAGGATGATCTTTATGAACTTTTAAGGTAGGAGTCTGTGGAACTTCATAATCATCATCCAGGTTTGTGTAATCAGCACCTTCATTGGAGTTTGTGAAAATACCTTCAGCATCATACTCATCATCAGTATCTTCTAAACCAGGCATGGTAGGATCATCCAAATCATCCAAAGTGCTGTCAATAGGTGCAGCAGTACTTTGATCGAAAGTACTGTCAACCAAAGTACTGTGAGTGAATTCTGCAGTCTTTGTCTTTTTCTTTGATTCCTCATAAGCTCTTCTTTGTTCATCATTATAAGAATGTGCTAAAACATCTTGAAAAAACATCTGATTTAGTTCATCTTGAATAGATTGATCCTTAGCAGACAATGAGGATTTTGGTGCATCCATACTTTTCTTTGGTTCAACAGGTATTGGTTCTTCATCAGAAACAGCATCAGATCTAATATGGACTCCATGAACAACATACTGTAAATCTTCTCCATTGTGTACAGGTTGATTTTCTTCTCTAACAGGTACATAGTTCATAGAAGGAGTTAAAACTTCAAGATCAAACATCCAATCAGGACCTTTACCCTTCTGATTGTCTTGATCTTCTAAAAATTCAACATGAAGACAATCTTGAACCTTCTTAGTGACTCTGTTGTACACTCTAAAGCCTTTGCTGTTGGTGCAGTACCCTAATAGATAACCTTCTTCTGACTTGCCATCAAACTTGCCCAAATTATCAATGGTATTGAGAATAGTGAGAGGGCATCCAAAAGGCTTCAGAAATCGTATGTTGGGTTTAATTCCCATCAGCAACTCATAAGGTGTCTTTATCTGAGGTTTTGTGACTGATACTCTGTTAAGCACATAGCAAGCAGTACTTACAGCTTCAGCCCGGAATTGAATAGGTAAAAGTGAATCTGCAAGCATAGTTCTGGCTGCTTCAATCAAAGTCTTATTCTTTCTCTCTGCAACACCATTCTGTTGTGGTGTTCTTGCAATGTTGAACTCCCTTTTGATCCCTTTGTTGGCACAAAACTCATCCATAAGCTTGTTCTTGAATTCAGTCCCATTATCACATCTAATACCTCTAACCTTGAGTCTCAATTGGTTTTCAAGTGCTATTATGAGATTATGAATAGCATCAAATGTATCATCTTTAAATCCTAAGAAAAATACCCAACTGAATCTACTGCAATCATCTGTCACAACCAAGCAGTACTTTTTCTTGTTTAGGCTTGCAATTGAAACAGGTCCAAATAAATCCATATGTAACAGCTCCAAAGGCTCTCTAATATTCCTTTCCTCAAGCTTCTTGCATGAAGCTTTGTGTTGTTTACCCTTCTTGCACGCCAAACAGAAGTGATCATTCTTGTAAGTCTTTGAAGGTAAACCTCTAACTAAATTTCCTTTGACCAGTTTGTTAATATTCTTGAAATTTACATGGCCCAATCTTCTATGCCACTGATGTGCTTCTTCAGATGTTTCTTTTGCCACTAAACATGTAGCTCTTCCAGATGAGTGAAGACTCTTCATATCCAGACTGTACACATCATTAGTTCTTGGTACTCTAAGAACTACCAAGTTATCATCAACAGGCTTGAATTCAGGGGAAAGGATGAGACATTCTGTGTCAGTGAATAACACAGGATGCTTTTTATCACAGATTTGAGAGACTGACAATAAGTTGAACTTGAGCTCCTTCACATATCTAACATTCTCAAAATCTATGCTCCCTGTCTTGATGGTTCCTTTTCCAGTGATACGTCCTCCATTAGGATCATTCCCAAATGCAACTTTTCCTCCACCAATAGATTTAAAATCTGACAGAATCTCCTTGTCTCCTGTCATGCTTCCAGAACAACCACTATCCACAATAAGATGATCTTTAAGCTCCTCCTCTGGGTTGCCCTGCATAAAGATACAAAAGTTAGTATCTTTTAGGAACCCAAGCCATTACTGACTTGTGTTCCCCTTGTGGAGTAACATACTCAAATTCTTTGAGTATGTAATCTTCACAGTTTTTGTAGACAGAACCAAGCATTATCTTTTGTTTTAAAACTTGTGGTATATTTTCAGCAAAACTTTCTTTTTCAACAAAAATCTCCTTTTCTTTTACAACAAAATCATCTTTATCAAAAATGTATGTTTCACCAGTACTTGTTGAAAGTACTGTTTGTTCATCATCAATACTTTCCTTCTTTACCCATTTAGTTTTAACATCTGGTGTAGAGTCCCTTGATCTAGCTACTCTTTTGGAGTTGAAACGCCTTCTAGATTGATAGTAATTAGATCTCCTAGGGCTCCTATTCCAAGAGGTGGTTGGTGAAAACTGAGCAGTACTTTGAGAAAGTACTGTATTTTGCTTAACAGTACCTTGGAAAGTGTTTGAAGGTACTGTGGGTTTTGAAAAAGGTCTTCTATGGTGAGGGTACCTGTAGTCTGGTGAGAAGTTTCTATGGTTAACCCTATTTGAATGGTTCCAAGCTGGTCTACTCTCTCTTGGTTTTTGGTTGACAGGTCTATTCTTAGGGAACTTACTTAGGTATTCTGAATGTAAGTCACAGTCCTTAATCAAATGATCAGGACTAAAACAAACAAAACAGAGTTTTTGTTCTGTAATCCCAAAATGTCTTCTTCTATGTGTATTACCAAACCTATCCTGATTTCTAGGTGAATGATTAAAGCTGTTTTGACCAAAATTATCCCAAAAAGGTTTAGTATGATTGTGAAAAGGTTTTCTTAAAGGTATTGCTGAAGGTGTAGCAGTACTTTGAGGTGTAGCAGTACTTTGAGGTGAAAGTACTGCTTGACTTTTAGCATCATCTACCTTAGGTGTCTCAACTGTTTCCTGTTGGGTTTCAGACCTAGATTGACCAATAAGCTTCTTTCTAAATTCTAGGTTGTCTACACCAAAACGAGAAACATCAGGTCTTATGGGTTGATGACTACCAGTGGGATGTGGGACAGCATGATAACCTTTGTCTTGCTTATATTCTGGAGGTGGTTCACTAAATGATTCCTCATTACTAGATGTGTCAACATAGTTAATAAGCTCATCATCACTAGTGGTTATATCCTCAAAATCAAGGTCATCCTTATCACTAGGTGGGTTTTCATCTACACTACTGAAATCCATACCAAAACCTAGACCAGTCCTATTGTAAGCTCTTCTTTGTTTTTGAACATAAGAAACATGAGAAAGACCAGATTCTTTGCAGGCATCAAACTTTGCTAACAAATCATCTCTCTCCTTAGTCAGTTTCTCAATTTCAGAAATCTTACAATTTAACTTCCATTCACTTAATTTTAACTGATAATCGTGTTGTTCATACTTTTCTGCCCAAGCCATTTCATTATTTTCATGTGTTATAATTTTGGCTTCCATAGACTCTAAGGTTATTTGATAACCTGCTACCTCAGACCTAGCTTTTATACAATTATCTCTTTCAATCACATAACTATTAAGGACTTTTTGATAAAAGTCATGACAGTTTGAGCATACCTCAGAGATAGGGGATGAGCTTGGTGAAGTGGCCATCATAGCAAGTAGAACAGGATCATCTTCACTCTCCATGCTCCAGTCAAAGCTTCCAAAACCATCTTTAGACTCCATAGCAGCATGTCCAGGTTCCTCATCGAAAGTTGTGCTCCAGTCAAACTCTTCCACAGAATCCTCCACAGCTACCATACAGTAGGTTACTGGTTCATCATCAAACTCAGCACTCCAGTCAACCTCTGATAAATTCTCTTGAGCAACCAAAGCTTTTGTTTTTGTAATAGGAATTTCTTTCAACTCTAGCTTTGGTTTCTCAGTCATCCTGTTTGCTTGATATTTAGCAAACCTACATTCCCTTGCAAAATGTCCAGTCTTTTGACAATTGAAGCATTCAATCTTGGATTTGTCAAAAGTGATTCCCTGTTTTGGCTTGAAGTCAATGCCTCTTCCTGTCTTCTTCATAAACTTCTTTATCCTTGCAGTGATCATAGCAACTTGCCACCTGATATCAATTTCTTCAAGAGCATCCTCTTCAATCTGTGAGAGATCTTCTTCATAAGTGACAGGTAGAGAAGCTTGTTGTGTAAAGAAGGAGCATACAACTTCATCTGAGTGGATGGATGGTGGGGCTTGCTGAGCAGTGGGGGTAGAATAGGAAACAGTACTTTGAGCAACAGTACTTTGAGTAGGAGAAGCAGTACTTTTGGTGGAAGTACTGCCCCTCTTTTCAGATGACAAAAAGGCAATACTGTGAGATTTGGAACTAGTTTGGCCATTCATCTCATGCTCATACACCTTCAGATAATTGTAGAGATCATTAAAGTCCATAACATCCAAACCAGGTTGTCCTCTGATCATTGTAGCTATCACATGCCATGTCGATGGCAAACTCCTTAAGAACTTAAGATTAGCATCTTCAACTGAGACTTCTGCTCTATATAGCTCCAGCATACTGAGAAGGTTTTGGAATCTGTCATAAGCAGCATCAAGGCCTTCTCTTTCTCCAATAGTGAATGTTTCAAATTGCTGCTTCAACAGATTTCTGTGCATCTTCTTGGAAGCATCATTACCTCCAAACCTTGTCTTGAGAGCAGCCCGGAGTTGCTTTGCATCTTTAGCATCATGGAACTTGAGTAGATGACCATCTGGAATGGCAGACAAGAGAATGTTGAGTGCCTTCTCTTGATTCCTTATTGTTGCTGCAGGTAAGACCGCCTTAGGTGCTTTGGGTTGTCCAGGAACATCAATAGGTTCTGGAACTTCTTCATTACCATTGACAATTACATTCTATAGTGCATGGTCTGTAATTTCAATGTACTGCCTCATCTTCATGCTCCATAGGTCGTACTCTCCCTTCTTAATGACAGGTATCCTGAGTGAGGTGATGGAAGGTGGTGGAACAGCATCAGTCGACATCTTTAGGTTTTAGGGTTTCTTCTTAGTCAGAGTTTCCACACAAGCTCTGATACCACTTGTTGGATCGATGTACTCTAACCAAACTAACTTAAATAGCTTGTTAAGGTTTAATAACCTCGGATAAATCCTAAGTTATTAACAATGAAACACTGAATAATCTTTATTAAGTACGGGGAATTTACTTAACAAATCTAAGAAGAATATAACTTTAACTTTTATTAATAACTCTAAATCTGCTTGTTATGCAGATTCTTTAACAACTCTAAAACTCTAATAATAATCGTACTTTAGAATTCTAAAACTCTTCTCTAAAACTCGTACTTCTAATGCCAATCTAGGGGTCCTTTGCTCAAGGATAACCCTAGTCGGTTTACAATTTGTATCCTTGTACGACAAGTAATCTAAACAAAGAATATTCTAGAATAAACAAAGCTTTCCATAAACGAATATAGCAGTTCTTTAGCTTTGTAGTACTTTGACTTCGACAGCAGTACTTTGACTTTCTCTTTAGCAGTACTTTGACTTTTCCAGTACTTTGTCAATCTTCAGTACTTTAACATTCTTCAGCACTTTCATATCCCAACACCATCATCAGTAACTGTTCAGTATAGCTAATATTCTCATGGTTGTCTACAGCATCATACAGTTTGAGTACTTCTGAAATTACTGAATCAGGAGTGTAAGACATGATGTTGATGTATACACGGGGATTTTACAAGTCTGTGATTTAAACCGAGAAATAGAATCTTTCGTGGGATTTTACTAAAATCAAGACCAAACCGTATGAGAGTGAGAAGTAGAATGTAGTAAAGGAACTAGAAGATGACAAGGAAGTAAAGATAAATTGGTGTTATGGTTGAGTTTGTGATATTCCCTAATTCTTTATATATACCCCATGTTCCGCGAATCTGGGTTTTGGAAAATTAGGGTTTGAAAACACAGGTTTTGTATGTTAGGTTTAGAGACAAATCGCAGGAATTGACAAATCGCTTAGCAGACAACTCGCTTAGCAGACAACTCGCTTAGCAGATAACTCGCTTAGCAGACAACTCGCTTAGCAGACAACTCGCATTAGATACGTTGAATCTGGACAAGTCGCAGTCAAAACTGTCAACTCGCACAAAGAAATTCAGTCAACTCGCATTGATGAAAATAACCACAACTCGCATCCAAGAAATGCATAACGTGTCTCAACTCGCATCCAATAAACATTCAAAAAACACCACTTTTCAATCCAAAAACAACCCAACCACGATGATTCAAGCCTTCCAAATCAAAACCTAAACACTTATAATGATTCTAAACACAAAAGTACAATCAAAATCCAAACTTTAACACAAGAAATGATCCAAATGATGTAAACTACTCTAAACTCATTCAAACCCAAAAACCATATGAAAACCACTAGAAATCCAAGAACATGAAAGATGAGTGATCAAACCATGGCTCTGATACCAATTTTTAGATATTGGTTTTCATAAACACATCACATAACACTATATATAGATCGAATAAGATAGAGTTTAGAGAGAGAAAGTGGAAGATGGGATCCTTTCTAGAGAGAGAAAGTAAACAAAGGAAAGAAGGTTAGATTGAATGAAAGGTCCTACCATCTACCTTGGGAGGTAGAGGGTATTTATAGTTACATACTACACGTCCTCCTTCGGACTGTGGATCAGGCATACAGTGGGCAAAGACCCGTCCTTCCTCCACGGTGATACTCTAAACGAATAACTAAGCTAATAAACACGTAAATAACGATATGTCTACGAGCTAACCTATGCTAGATAATAGTTGGGGTGACCGACACTTCACTATGAAATTTCTAATTCCTAACACGTAGGAAGTGATGTAGCATATAGGATGACTTAGACTCAGTTTAAGACTCTCCTGATCAAGACTTACTGTCCTAGGAATAAAGTTAAGAAGTTAGAGATTGAGTTCTAGAACCATAAGGTTAAGGGTACTGACAAGATGACTTATAATTGTCGTTTCCAAGAGTTATCATTGCTTTGCCCTGATATGGTTCGCACTGAAGACCTTAAGATTGAGAGGTATACTGATGGATTGCCTTTAGCTACTCGAAATGATGTCATCACTGCGAAGCCAGTTAATTTGCATGAGGCAATTATTGTGGCTCAGTGTTTGATGGACTCTTATGTATTAGAAGTAGGAGACATGGGTAAGAGTGGTAGGAGTGATAAGAGAAATAGGAATGAAGTTGTTAAAGGGAATGGCAACAAACGGCATGAGACAGCCAGGATGTTCGCCATAGGAAATGGAGAAAGGAAGGGTTATGAAGGTAGTAGACCCATGTGTGGTCGTTGCAAACGAGACCACCATGGACTGTGCCTGAATGTGTGTAGGAAGTGCTCTAAGGTAGGACAGTTGGCCAAAGACTGTAGTTCCCGACCACTTTCTGCAGCTCAAACTGCACAAGGAGCGTACTGGAAGGCCACTGTCACCTGTTTTGGATGTGGAAAGAAGGGGCACTACAAGAATGAGTGCCGAGAGCCATGGATGAGAGGAAATCCCGGTAATGTAGGAGGATTTGTTAACCGACGTGTGGGAGGTAATGGCTTAAACCCTGTGAAGCGTGAGGTTGTGGAGAACCAGGGAAATCATGGTGCTAGGAATCAGCAGAGGGACATGGGAACAGCGCGTGTGTATTCTATTAGGAAGGAAGCTGGTGAGGACCCTAACGTAGTTACGGGTACATTCCTTCTCAATAATCGCTATGCTTCCATACTGTTTGATACTGGTGCGGATATGAGTTTTGTATCCACCAACCTTATGTCATTACTAGGAATCTCCCAAACACCTCTAGGGTTTAGTTACGATGTGGAATTAGCTAATGGAAATAGGAAGAAGATAGACACCGTAGTCCGAGGTTGTACCTTAAGTTTCCTAGACCACCCGTTTAGCATAGACCTGTTGCCAGTCACCTTGGGAAGTTTTGACATCATTATCGGAATGGATTGGTTGTCGAAGAACGGTGCACACATCATCTGCGATGAGAAGATCGTGCGTGTACCGTATGGCAGAAAATTTCTGAGCATACAAGGAGATCGGAGCAACTGTGGAAGTCCTTCCCGGTTGAGCATCATCTCTTGTATTAAGGCCCAGAAGTACATCGATAGAGGAGGTTGTCTTTTCTTGGCTCGAATTTCTGAAAAGAAAAGAGAGGAGAAGAGTGAAAGACACCTTAATGATGTATCCGTCGTTAGAGAATTTCTGGATGTGTTTCCTGACGATCTGCCAGGGATTCCACCTGTCCGACAAGTGGAATTCCCAATAGAGTTGATACCCGGTGCTGCACCCGTAGCCCGGGCTCCCTATCGACTTGCTCCAAGAGAATTGGAGGAACTGTCTGAACAGTTGGCAGAGTTATTAGAGAAGGGATTCATTCGACCAATTTCATCACCGTGGGGAGCACCGGTGTTGTTTGTGAAGAAGAAGGATGGATCGTTTTGGATGTGTATTGATTATAGGGAATTGAATAAGTTGACGGTGAAGAATCGATATCCGTTACCTAAAATAGATGACCTGTTTAACCAACTCCAAGGAGCTAGTGTCTTTTCCAATATCGACTTACGATCTGGTTATCTCTAGCTTAGAGTTCGAGAGGAGGATATCCCTAAGACGGCGTTTAGGACTCGTTATGGACACTATAAATTCCAAGTGATGTCGTTTGGTTTGACCAACGCGCCAGCGGTTTTCATGGATCTCATGAACCGAGTATGTAAGCCATATCTGGATAAGTTTGTGATAGTATTCATAGACGACATCTTGATATACTCCAAGAGTAGTGAGGAGCACGAAGAGCATTTGAGGCTCATTTTAGAATTGTTGAGAGAGGAGAAGCTGTATGCCAAGTTCTCTAAGTGTGAATTTTGGATACGTCCGTACAATTCTTAGGTCACGTGATAGATAGTCGAGGTGTTCATGTTGACCCAGCTAAGATTGAGGCCATTAAGGAATGGGCAGCCCCTAAGAACCCATCAGAAGTCCGCCAGTTTCTAGGTTTAGCAGGCTATTATAGGAGATTCATTGAGGGATTTTCCAAAATAGCTAAGTCGCTGACCAAACTGACACAGAATGACGTTAAGTATGAATGGGGAGAAAGGAAGAAGAAGCATTTCAACTTCTGAAGGAGAAGTTGTGTAGTGCGCCCATCCTAGCTTTGCCTGAAGGAAGCGAAGACTTTGTCGTGTACTGCGACGCTTCGCATAAAGGCTTAGGTGTTATTTTGATGCAAAGGGAGAAGGTGATTGCTTATGTATCCCGACAACTTAAGAAGCATGAGAAGAACTACACCACCCATGACCTTGAGTTAGGTACTGTAGTGTTTACCCTTAGGATCTGGAGACATTATATGTATGGAACCAAGTGTGTAGTGTTTACCGACCATAAGAGCTTGAAGAATATATTGGATCAGAAGGAACTGAATATGAGATAGCGTCGTTGGTTAGAATTGCTTAGTGATTATGACTGTGAGATTCGTTATCATCCTGGTAAGGCTAATGTTGTGGCTGATGCACTTAGTCGTAAGGAGAACATTCCATCATTACTCGTTCGATCCCTAGGAATGACCATTGTTTTGCCTCTACCATCTCAAATCTTAGCCGCCCAGGCTGCGGCATTGACGGAAGAGAACCTTCCTTACAAGAATCTTCATGGAATTGTAGAAAGTGAAAACGGCTTCTTGAAGCGTTCCGATGGAACCTTATGCTTCAAAGACAGAAGCTGGATACCATTTCATGGTGGAATCCGTGAGTTTATTATGCACGAGTCGCATAAATCAAAATACTCTATTCATCCCGGAGCCGATAAGATGTATCAGGACCTTAAGAAACTCTACTGGTGGCCTAACATGAAAGCCGACATAGCTCAGTATGTCAGTTGGTGCTTGACTTGTTCTAAGGTAAAGGCCGAACACCAGAAACTCTCAGGACTCTTAGTTCAACCCGAACTCCCAGAATGGAAATGGGAGCGAATCACCATGGACTTTATCACCAAATTACCAAGAACAGCTAGCCGCAATGACGCTATATGGGTAATCGTTGATCGTTTGACTAAGTCTGCTTACTTCTTAGCCATTAGCGAGACCGATAGTCTCGACAAGCTCGCTCGACTGTACCTTAAGGAAATAGTATCGCGTCATGGAGTACCGATATCTATTATTTCCGACCGAGATAGCCGTTTTACATCCCACTTTTGGAGATCCTTACAGTCAGCATTAGGAACAAACCTGGATATGAGCACTGCTTATCACCCTCAAACCGATGGTCAAAACGAGAGAACCATTCAGACCTTAGAGGATATGCTTAGAGCCTGTGTTATTGATTTCATCAAAGGCTGGGAGAGACATCTCCCTTTGGCCGAATTCTCTTACAACAATAGTTATCATTCTAGCATTAAGGCCGCTCCATTTGAAGCACTGTATGGCCGAAAATGTCGTTCTCCTGTTTGTTGGGTTGAAGTTGGCGAGAGTCAACTTACAGGTTCCGAACTTGTCCTAGAAACCACTGAGAAGATATTTCAGATTCGTAACCGGTTGCAAATCGCTCGAGATAGACAAAAGAGTTATGTCGATAGGAGACGTAAACCTTTAGAATTTCAGGTTGGAGATCGTGTTATGTTAAAGGTTTCTCCTTGGAAAGGAGTGATTCATTTTGGAAAGCGTGGAAAACTCAATCCCCGATATATTGGTCCCTTTTCCAATCCTGGAAAGAATCGGACCGGTAGCATACCGCCTGGAGCTACCATCGGAATTGAGCAGTGTACACAATGTCTTTCATGTTAGTAATCTTAAGAAATGTCTTTCGGAGGAAAACATAGTTGTGCCTTTAAGAGATATCCGTATTGATGAGAAATTGAATTTCGTTGAGGAACCGATTGAGATCATGGATCGTGAGATTAAACGGCTGAAGCATAGCCGTATTCCGATTGTCAAAGTTCGTTGGAACTCCCGACATGGACCGGAGTTCACTTGGGAACGTGAGGACGTTTTCCGTAGGAAGTATCCTAAACTCTTTATGACATCAAGCAACTCGGAGTGAAACCCGGGACGGGTTTCTTCTGAGGCTGGGAGGCTGTGACAACTGGCAATTTAGGGAGTCTATTTTAGGTAACCGCATTACGTTAAATTAAACCGAGTTTTGCCTTTAACACTTTTTTTATCAACCGTGACTTGATTTTATATCGTCTATTGGTTTTTACGATTTATATCATTATTGGACGAGTTATCGTGTGAGTTTTAACTCTTTTTGGTAGGCACTATTCGATTCGGCACTAGAAAATCCTAAAACGAGAAATAACGTAACTTTTAGACCGTAACTCGAAAATTTACAAATAAATAGTCAAAACTCATGGAAAAACATAAATAATGATAATAGAAAGTCGAATGAACATCGTGGGACACTCGGGGGACAATATATGAGCTCGGGAATGAGTAAACGGGGATAGTTTATGAAAAATGACGCCTTCGGCCCCTCCTTTTTCCCTCTAGCCGGCCACCCTCCCCTCCCCTCTCATTTTTATTTTAGTCCTCCCACCCAAGTATATATACCCTCATCTCATCCCATTTCACTCTTTTATTTCTCTCACTAAAAACACACACACCCACTTTCTCTCTCTAACTCTCTCTCTCTCCTCCAAATTAAATAAACCCTAACCCTGCACCACCCATAGCCGCCGCCTTATTCCGGCCACCTCCGGCCAAATTCTGGCGAGTGAGCATACACCTCCACCACCATCTTAAAGATCTTTTCATCCTCTTTCCAACCATATATGGCACGCGCCATATAGACCTCCATAACACCTTCAAATCTTGAAATTAAGATTCGTACTTTTAGGGTTTTCATCCAAACTTGTAGATCGGGTTGTAAAAAGGTAAATGGAACATGGGTCATGCTTATTTTGGCCATGGAAAGCCACGACTTGGTCTTATGTGGCCCGACCATGGTGTAACTTTTAGGGCTTTTGGTTTAAACATGGGATTAAATCTAATTAACACTTAAATAAACATGTAGCTAGTGTTTTGGTATCATGTAGTGTATCATATTGTTGGGTTTTTGCATTTTATGTCTAGTTTCATATTTTTGATTAGAAATAGTTGATGGGTTTGATGTTTGGTTAGTTATTGGAGGTTGATTGATTGTGTTTGGATGTTGTGGTATTGATTTGGGAGTGTTTGGATGGTGATTGGTTGTGGTGATGGGGCGTACGCACCATAAGACCCACGTATGGTCTTGGTATGGTGTCGTATGTGAACCACATGGACCAAGGGTCTGGGTCGAGTTGTCGTGGTAGCTTGTGGGTTGATGTTGTTGGTTTTTGGATGAGACGCGTGGAGCCGAAAAGCTTCTAGAGCTTGTTTGGTTCACGTGGTCTTAACCGTGACCGTGTCATGACCATTAGGGCCATAACATTGGTTTCGAGTATATTTGGTTGGTTGATTGGTTGGTGAGGTTGATTTGGGATTGAATTGCACTATTATGACTTTTAATTTGGACTTGATATATATATTGTCAACTTTGAGCAACGTTGGTGTTACTTTGACTTTTTAGTCAATAGTTGACCCCGACAACGCCGTAACATGGACTTTAGTATAGTTTGGACTATTGATTGATTAAAAGCCGAGAAGTCATGACTCGTGCTTGTGGACTCGAAATGAATAACGATATGAAACTAATATTGGAATTTGACGAAAGGTATATATGAAAATGCTAATAAACTATGAAACATTAATAATAAAAAGGCTTGTATACCAAAAAAATATCGATAACAAGACTTATCTTGCTATTTACTATTTTAAATAGAAACTAACGACTAAAAATGCAAATGTTTTATAATAAATAAGTAATTAATGTTTCGAGTACACGTTTATCAAAATATGCCAATTATGGGCATTTAATACTAGTTTCAAAGTATTTATTTACTTACGTTATGTGCATGGGTTACGGATAACCTAACATTAATAGTGTTGATCCACGTGGGTAGCGGACTTATTAGGTTGACGAATCTAATAAGAGCCCGCTAGGTACGTTGGGTAACCTTATTAATGGGTGAATTATCCTTATGACTCTTTAGGATGCGACCAATTTATGGGACGATAAGCAACACGAATAAATAATTGAGTTTATCGAGTTGACGAATTCGATAAGGTCTACTATTTTATTCCGAAACTTATTGGACTATGGAGCTTATCGCTTAGATGTCTTATTGTGTTGCATTGAGTCACATATTAGTTGTTTGAGTGCATTCATGGCATCATATTGAGTCGATACACCCCCATGAGGATACCAAACACTAGGATTAAACGGTGAAACGAGACATTTTTGGAAATAACGAAATGGAATACATTGGGGTAGATAACGTTGATTTTGGGAAATATATATTAAAATTGGTTTACATTAATAGGTTGTGCCGAGTCGATAGTTGCTGAGCCGTGATTACCTGTTATCTTCTGCTAGTGTTTATTTCTGCGTTGCTTGCTTGAGGTGAGTTTCATAGCCCCATTTTTATCTACGTTTTTAACTAAATTGGGGTGAGAATCATGCTACTATTTTTGGACCTTTAAAACTATTTGGATTTGCTTATGTGCTTGACTGTTTAGATAGATGTGCGGTAGTCGTTGCCTTAGACTAGGGTAGCAATCCTAATTGCTATAACTGTTGCCTAACTAAGAATAGACTTTGTTAATACAAATAAGCCGTAAAAACGTTTATTTATATTTTACGATCTTCTATTGTTTTGTCGATAACAAACGTAAAATCATATTAACGAAACAAATAAAATACGTAAATGGTTTGAACTAATAGTTTATAACATATTCACATTTTCACATAAACACTAAAACAAGTATAAGTGATTTTATGATTTAGTAATGCATATGTACAACAACTAGTGTTTACATATTTGGATTAAATATACACATAACTAGTATGTAGTATATTGGGTAATATAAATGGGTAGAAACTTAAGTATCACAACCCATTGGGCAAATACATTGAATGTAGGTGGGTACAACCCAAAGCCCATAACCCATGGATCTTGACCCATAACCCATTGCATGACATCATGCTTATATCACATATGGATAATACCCATAACCCATGGATCAACCCATACCCAAGTGACTAAGTGCATTGCACTCAAAGATACATTGTATCTAGCCAAAGATCCATGGTTCAACCCATGACCCATGACCCATAACCAAAATACCCATTGGTAAAGAGGAGCGTTCCACGGATCCCTAGCTTTGTGCTAGCCGGATCCCAAGTGGAAGGGATCCGGGGAACAGTAGGATTTTTCCTCTATAAATAGTGAGCCATTTCTTCATTATTTCTCACCCCTTTCTAACACACTTTCTCCCCTGAGTTAAATCTCACTAACCTTAGATCCAAGAGATCTATGTTTGTAGTTTTGTTTTTATATGATCTTTTAGGTTCCTCTTAAAGGCAAGATCACCACCTTTGAAGTCAAGCAAGCTCAAGTCCATGAGTTGCCAAGCTTCCTCATCATCAAGGCTACTGAAGTCTTCTTGTTGATGATTCCTTTATTTCTTCAAAGAAGTGTAGTGTTGAAGACGTTAGTGAAAGGTGTCTCAAGTGTCAAAGACGAAGATATTAGTGAAGAGTATCTATCGTCTATAGCATAAGCACTTGTGGTAGGTGCTTAGAAGTCAAGACAAGAAGCATTAGTGAAAGGTGCTTAGAAGTCAAGACTTGAAGCATTAGTGAAAGGTGCTTAGAAGTGAAGACACAAGACATTAGTGAAAGGTGTCTTGTAGATCTAGTCAAAGGCATTAACGAAAGGTGCCTTAGATGTACATTCGATATGGTGTGTTTTGATGTACTAGATAGACTAGCATTAGATCCAAGGATATTGATGTCCTTGATGATGTTGTAAAGGAGTAGATCTCCTTTGGGATTAGTCGTTGGTGTAGTGTGGTAGTAGTTCCTCCATTGCAATGGAACTAGGTGCTTATCCTAGTACCTAATAAAGGGTAGGCGACGTTGTGAAGGTGTAGTTCACCTTGGTGTGAAAGAACTAGGTACTTAGCCTAGTACCTTATAAAGGGTAGGCGACGTTGTGTAGGTTTGGTTCACCTTGGAGAGAAAGAACCCGGTGGTTAGCCTAGCACCGGAAAAAGGGTAGGCGACGTTGTGAAGGCTTCACCGCCATAAGGAGATTGGTGTAGTGTTTACGAACTCTCGAGTAGGTGACTCGGGGAGTGGAGTAGGGCAAGGAAGGTGTCCTTGTAGCCGAACCACTATAAATACTCGCGTTGTGGTTTTGCGCTTCTTACTCTTATCTTATCATTACATATCTTTATATGCTTGTTTATCAACATCCAACACACACAACCAAATAGATTGACATAAGTCGATCTAAATAGTTTAAAAGGAAGTTTTAATTGGTAAAACTATTCAACCCCCCCTTCTAGTTTTCCACAGACTTCTACCTCGACCTAGTCCGGGGTTGGCAATTGTTCTAGACTTTGCCACGACAGTGCTGAACTGGAGTCGCTGGGCCCGTGTGATCACTGGATGCGTGATACGGATTGTGATTTCGGATATGAAACGGTTTATGAACGATGTGTATCTATCTTAAGTCTCGCATAGCAAATCAACTCCTACAGGTCCACTATGTTTTATTGAATTTAAACCTATGAACTCACCAGCGTAGCTGACCTTTTATCATGTTTTCTCAGGTATTTAAATGATGTTTGGAGTACGTGTTCGGTGGAAGCTTGGCAAGGAGGCATGGTTCAAGGATCATATTTGACTCTGATAAATTATGGGGACCTATTTGATTAAATCATGTTTTGGGCCTAATATCTATACTTTTGGATTAATGTTTTGAATATTTAAAATTGGGATTGGTTTTGAATGAAAATGACTATCTTGTTTACTATACTTGTGTGAGATACCATTCCAGTCGTAACGCCCCGAAAACTTGATTAAGTCTTCCGCTGTACCGAGATTTGGGGGTGTTACATCCTTTGTCACCTCGGTCTCACGGTCTACCACACGAGACGGAGAAGAAGAAGTAGTGGTAGGAACTGTAGGTCCATCATAAGCTACACCACTTCGGGTGGTGATCGCTTTTATGTCACCTCTCGGGTTGGGAATCGTGTTACTCGGAAGAGTACCAGAACCTGAGGGTTGAGAATAAGAGGTAGAAGCTTGATTAGCTTGAAACAAACTGGTTATCATGTTTCTCAAATCATTTGTTTGCTTATAATTGTTAGTTTCCATTTCCCTCTTGAATTCAGTCCTCATGTTGGTAATTTGAGTTAGCAAACTTTTAATGGTGTTATCGGAGTTTTCATGTAAGTTACAAACTCGTGATTTGGAGCAACTTGAGGAGGTGGTTGATAAGGTTGTTGAGGAGGTTGTTGATAAACTTGAGGTGGAGGAGCTTAGTAATTTTGATTACCATGATTGAGATTAGCTCCTCGGTTTTGATTGTAAGATTGGTTTTGATAACGGTTTTGGTTCTGTTGTGGAACAGGTGCAAAACCGGGTGGTCCCATTTGGTTGGCACGGTATCCTTGGTTCTGATGTTGAACCTGATTAGCAGAGGCTACGGAAGTATTTCGGATATCACCATCCGTGGCTTGACAATTATAGTATGGATGGGCACCACCACAAATAACACATGTTTTGGTAACTGCTTTAACTGGCTCATCATAGAATTAATAGCATGAGTAAGCTCAGTCAGCCCACTCAACTCACTCCTCTGAACATATTTGTCGTTGGTAGTGATCTTAGAAACAACCGGTTTGTTTCTAGACGAAAAAACTTTTGACTTATTTTCGATAATCGTTCTAATATCGGCGGGCATACGACTCAAGATATTACCACCAGCGGCCGCATTAAGCGAATCTTGGTCGGTCGGAGTTAGAGCATTATAGAACATATCAATCTGATGAAGATTGGTAAAACCATGATTTGGGCATTTACGTAAAAGTTCCTTGAATCTATCCCATTCTTCTCCAAAACTTTCGTCAAATTTTTGTTGAAAATTTATGATTTGATTTCGTAACATTGTAATTTTTTACGGAGGAAAGAATTGGTTCACAAACTTTTTAGAAAGATCTTCCCATGTTGTAATTGAGTGAGGGGGTTCTTTTTCAAGCCAAGTCCGGGCTGCCCCCTCAAGGGAAAATGGAAACAATCTCAACTTAATTAACTCATGAGAGACGCCCAGAAAGTTTATCGTAGAAGCTACTTGATTAAACCAACGGAGGTATGCGTGGGGCTCCTCTCTATCTAAACCACAAAAAGGTTTTGATGAAACCAGTTGAATTAGATTAGTTTTAAGTTCGAAATTTTCGGTATCAATTGGTGGAAGAACGATAGCATCACCGTAGCCGTCTACGGGAGCTTGAAGTAACTCGGACATTGTTCGAGTATCTGCCATGACGGGTTGTTCAATGATAGTACGTAACTCGGGTACGTCTATTCTACGATTTTGATTACGTCGTGACTGAACGAGTGCGCATGCACTAAAAAATTCAAAATCAAAAAGTAAAAAGGAAAAATAATTTTGAAAAAGGAAAATCTTTTTGGTTTTTATATTTAAGAAAACTTTTTGAAAAACAATCTTTTTGGTAACCGTCGCGTCAATCGGTGCTCGGTAGCTCTCAAAAGTACTCGCAGCGTGGCGGGAAAGAAGAGTGGATCTTTCCTCAGTCTGCATTTTAATGTCAAGACTTCCTTAAACCCCGTGTATAGGTTGTACTCTTGAGGTGAGCCGACGTAACAATTGACGTTTCGATTTCTTTTGTTGGTTTTTTAATTTTTATGGTTTTGTAAACACTCTAGGAAGAATGTTTTGGTTTTTTAGATGTTTTTGGGTTTTTGAAAAAGAAATATATACAAAAACAACGATAACTTCACTCGGGGAAGGATCTTCAAATGCACGCGAATCGAGACAGAATCGGAAAACTCACTACATGTCTTCCCCGGCAGCGGCGCCAAAAATTGATTCGTCGGGAAAACCAATTATAAGAGTTTTGTAGTATTTGGGTAACTCAAACATATTAGGTTTGAGCACCGGGATCGTTCCAAGCGAGAGATGAATGGAATTTTCAACTCACGTCGCGTTATTCGGGATTTGAATGGGTAAAGGGGATATTTTTATGATTTCTAAACTACGGGGCAAGGGAAGTAAATAGGAAGCAATTAAAGGCACTAAATCTATGATGCAAGCAAAGAATTACAACTAATTATGCAAAATAAAACTAAAATGCAAATTACGTTTAAACTAAAACGTGAATTAAATGCAAACTAATTCAAATTAACCCTTAAAAGTGATCTAAAAATATTCTACAGCTAAAAATGCAATTTGAAAATTATCTAAAATTTAAAACTAATTTTTATGATTTTTCTTGATTTTATTTGAATTAAAAACTAATTTTTAACTTTTAAATTAGATCTCAAATTCTAAAAATTATGAAAACTTATGAGAAAATTACAAAACTATTTTTCAAAAATCTTAAATAACTAAAAATAATTTTCAAAACTGGATTTGTATTTTTCTAACTTTTTCTCTAATTTCAATGAGATTAAAACTATTTTAAACTAATTAAATTGCTAAAAAACGCTATTTGAACTAGGAAAAATGATGAAAAATATTTTTTATGTCTTTTTGATTTTTCTTAAGCTAATAAAATTGAAATTATATTTTTTTGGGCTTTTTCTGATTTATTTGTATTAAATGCTATTAAAAAGTACTTAAAAACTGATTTAAATGCAGAAAAATAGCTAGAGGCTATAGCAAATTATGAGAAATTCCAGAAAAGTCCTAAATATATTTATGATGCTATGAAAATTATTAAATGCTAGCTGTGAATGCAGATTATCCTACTTGCTTAGTAACTGATTTGAAAAAGCTAATTCAAGATAAGCTAGATGCTATAAAGTAATACCAGAAGCTACAAGAACATGCAATAAGCTAAATCCAGCTAAATTCAACCTAATGAAACTGTATACTACCAACTTAAGTCAAGCTAAAAGCAAATGAGCACTATTTAAGATCTACTCAGCAAATCACCAAACAGGACTAATCCCCTACTTTGCAGCCTGGAAATAAGCTAGTGAATAAGCTGGAAACCCAAAACCAGATGACACAACCTCAAACAGACCTGGAAAGGAACTTGTAAACCAAATGTGGGCCCTAGAGAAGCTATAACAAGCTCTATACAAACTCTGCAATAACCTGTGTCACACTCAGTGAATTCTGAGTTTAGCACAGGACAATTTTGACCCAAATGGAGAGCTAGTTTGGTGTCTTTAAAAAATTCAAAAAATATATTTAAAAATATTTTGAATTATATCACCAACAAAAGTTTTAGAATCCAAAATATCAACAAGTTTGAACCAGTATTGAAGGAATTAAAAATCCAAAAACATAAGCAGTTTGAGCATGAAAAAGTGTTTTGACTTTATGACAGAATTAAGATTTTGACTTATTTGAGATTTGATCTTGCAAAACTGATTGATTTTGATGTTTTATGATGAAATGAGACCAGATTATACTAACCTATGTAATTCTACACCTAATATGCAAGCTATAGTATTCTACTCTAACTGATATTCAAGATTAAAATAGATTAGGGATGATTTTGACTTTAGAGTGAATGCAGTTGCAAACTAATGGTTAAAATGACTATTATTAACCTAAATGAGACTATACTCACTGAGTTTAACCACTAAACAATCCTTAAGCTTAGTTTGATTGGCTAATCCAAACACTATTTTAATAACTGAGATACAAATATCCACTATCAATCCACTAATCTAAACCATAATTCCTTCCTAAACAGATTCACATGATAAAAATACACCTAAGTGATGAACTTATATCAGCAATAACAATCAATCTAAACACTATTGCTAAATGTGCAGAACAGATCAAATGATGCAGAATTATGACAGCAATTGATTAACACAGATTAACAGCAATCTAAACAAACATAATCATGATGAATTTCACTAGATTAAACAGATTTAAGCAGCACAAATTACTTCTACTAATTAATCTAAAAACTGAAATGAAACAGAGCTTACAAGTGGTCATGCCACTATGGCATGCAACTGAGAACCAACTAATTATCCAAATCTTATTACCAACCCCAAATCAAGCTAAATCCAACCAAACTTCTGACCCAAACCAGCAATCCAACCAATTCATGATCCCAACTGCATAATTTTGACTTTGTTTGACTGCTTTTGAGATTTGAGTGAAACTTGGATTTGAAACAGTAAAAAGCTCACAATAAGCTATATTAAGCTTAAATGAGTTTATACTAACAGTAGCTAAAGCTTATTGAAGCTTTAAAATAGATTTGAAGTATTTTTTATTTTTCAAATATTTTTCTGATTTTTTATATTTTTGGTTTAGAAGAGTAATAAGCTAAAATGTAAATGCAATAAGCTAAAACTGATTTATAACAAAACTAGTTAACAATTAAAATTGATTTCAATAAACACTAAACAATGATGAGAAAAACTGAAATTCAAAGAAATTTTATTAATACTAGAAACTGAATTACAAATGATTATAACAACTTAAATTGATTCAGAAACTAAGGTAAACATTTGAAAAGGTAAATTACAAATAAAAAATGCTACTGAAAACTAGATACTACAACTATGTGATTTCAGGGCTTTATATAAAAGAGCCAAGAGGCCTTGGAAGGATCCAGAAATGCAATGTGTGTTTCTTTTGAGCTCGTTTCCACCTTTAGATCAAATCCCATCGTCATCTAATCCATCTCAACCCTCAGATCAATATTTCCACGTCCCAATAGCCAATCAGAGGCTAGGAGAGAACACGGATTGCCAGCTTGGCATTCCGTGTATCAGAGCATGTCAGAGATTGTCATAATTACCCTTTAATTGAGGTGAATTAAGCGAATTGGGCAAAGGGCATTTTAGGGTTCTTATGAATCTGGTAAAAAGGGAATTGGGGATGAATAAATGGCGGGTAGAATTTTTTTATTACTTTTTTAACTTTTGTTGACCCTTTGACCGAGTAATAAAATGGGAGGGGTTCGTTTGGTTTTGATAAGGGTCCAAAGGGAAGGAAATGGTTCAAAGGTTTATAGGTTTGTGACTGGTCAATGATATATGAAAGGGTTTAAAATCTGTTTTGACCTCTTGGTTTTATTATAAGGTTTAAATGGTAAATGGTTAATAAATAAAGGGTAATTTGTGTAATTTAGGGAAAGTAAAAGGGATTTTTGGGAAATTTAGAACAAGGGTGTATTCTGACAATGTGGGAAAGATGGGGTACTAATCTTGCCAATCTTGAAACTCCAAGGGTAGAATTTGACAATCTTTAAAACTTAAAGGACTGATTTTTCCAATTCTTCAAAGGTGATCCAATCTTTCAAAAATCATCCTTTAAGCATCAAAATCTTCACAATTACTCACTTCTGATTTCCCGGCTCAGCTTTTGCACTCTTTTCCTTCTCGTGCTCGGGTTTTTGTCTGATTTGTCTTTCTTTGTGTGTTTTGTCATATCCGTACCTGCACATGCATAAACTCAAGAAACCAACAAATATTAGGCATAAACGGCTCTTTTCTGGTTATTTTGGGCCTGATTTGGTAAAGAAATGGTATGTATTTTTGCACATACCAAATGCCTGACGCCGTCGGGGTGTTAATCCCGACGCCGTCAGGTTGTCCTAACATAATGAGTCAGAT
Organism: Chrysanthemum seticuspe; assembly: GCA_019973895.1. Classification (NCBI taxonomy): domain Eukaryota; kingdom Viridiplantae; phylum Streptophyta; class Magnoliopsida; order Asterales; family Asteraceae; genus Chrysanthemum; species Chrysanthemum seticuspe. Next base: position 211,034,230 of record BPTQ01000001.1, on the reverse strand, counting down.
GCGTTTTCTAGAAAAATTACTTCTTTAAAGACCTAGAAAAATAACTGCAAAACATCCATTATGACTCGATACAAGTATTTGACTTTAACAAACACACATATATATATACAATTTCAATTATTGTTAATCTCATGTTCATATTAGTTCTAAAAATACACGTGATCTTCCCTACACTTATCTTTTTTGTAGAATACCTTTATATGCAATTAAGACGAAGTTAAAAACAAAATAAAACATTTTCACAAACTAATATAAATATGAGAATTAAATAATAATGAAAAAGATATATATAAACACAAAAATAAAAATGAAAAATAAACAAGCAAACAAATAAACATGGGTTGCCTCCCAAGAAGCTCTTTTCTTTATTTATGAGTCTTGTAGCTAGACTCGAAGCTATACCACTACGTACCTAGGTGAGTGAGTTCATCCTCAAGGACATCGGTAGGATCAAACTTCTCTTTTAATTTCCTACTAGTATGTTTAGTCCGTTTTTCCTTTTGAAACTTCTCACCATTGGGATCATAGATCATCATCCTAATGTGCCACTCTCCATTCCCATCACTAGGTGGCTTATCCCAATTCCACTTATGCTTAGGCTTATTGCTCTCAACTTTCCAGCTATTCATATAAAGATTAATAGGCAAGGTTCCTAGGATTCGGTCATCTTCCTAAGCACTAAAGTATCCTCAAATGGATTCACCTCGATGTCCCTAGCCAGTTTTTTCTCTAAATAAGATGTGTTATTCATGAATGCCTCTTCTAGATAGAAAGATCGTTGAGGGCCTATGAAATCTCTATTAGTCCAAGGTCCATATCTAGATGGTCTCCTATCTAAAGTGATCAAATGAGGTGTTTGTTCATCCTCATCATCAAAAGAATATTTCTTGACATCATAGATTGACCTAGCACTTCCTTCTCCTACCACTACTTTGGACATTTTACAATCGATTATAGCACTAGCGGTAGCTAAGAATCCTCTTCCAACCAACAATGGATACGTGGTATCACTAGCGATGTCTAGTACATGCAAATCCACCAAAAGCGTCAATTTTCCTATATGTACTACTATGTCCTTCATTATCCCTACCGGATATGCAAAACTTCCGTCTTCTAAACCTATTATGGTTTCCGCTGGTTCTAACTTCCCTAGGTTAAGGCTTTTATGGAGAGACAATGGAAGAAGGTTGATGCTTGATCCTAGGTCGGCTAATGTGTCGAAAGCTTTGGAATTTCCAATGCTACGAGGAAGAATGAATAGGTTGGGATCATTTAACTTCTTAGGCAATTTGTTTTGCACAAACGCAGACCCGCGTTCTCCCAGTTTTGGTCTTTGCTCATATTTATCTCTCAAAGCATGATAGTAAGGCGCATGAGTCAACACTTCAAGAACTGGTTTTTCTTGGTAAAGCTCCTTAAATCCATGGTGAGGGACTTTGTGTAGTAAGTCCTTGAATTGAGTCAACGCCTCATAAAGGATTTCACCTTGACATTGTTGGAACATCAAGATATCATTCCTAAGCTTAGTGGTTCTCCCTGGTGGGAAAAATTGGGCGAGGAAACGGGTAGTGAGATCATCCCAACTTGAGATGGATCCCGGGAGAAGACGCTCAAGCCAATTATTAGCTTGGTCCTGTAGAGAGAATTGAAAGAGACGTAATCGCGTTGTCTCCTGAGTGGTAGCATCAAGGTTAATTGAATCAAAGATTTTTAGGAAATCCTTGAGATGCTGATTAGGATCTTTGGAACGAAGTCCATGGAATGCACATCCGTTTTGCACCAACCGGATAGTGTCGGATCGCAGGGTCGTAGTTTGAGCTAAACGGGGAAGCTCAATGGTGTTCCTATAGCCTTGATGGCTCGGTCTAGAGTATTCTCCAAGAGTATGGCCTCTTGGCGGGTCTTGTGGTGGTGGTAGTGGATGTTGTGGTGGATTGTTGTTGATGGGTGGATTATCACCTTCCATCATGAAAAATGACAAGATTACGAACAAAGACGAAGAAGGGGACCTAATCGAGATAGAAACCTAACTAGCTATTCTATTCCCCGGCAGCGGCGCCAAAAACTTTATATCGTGGTTCGAGGTCGAAATACTTCATTTTCCTCGAGCAAGCTTTACAACCCACTAGGCAGTGTACCTAATCGTTGCGGTGTAGTATGGGCAAGCCCAAGGGGTTGATCGTTCTCTAAGGTAATAGAGATGCTAATAGAGATGTATGACGAAAAGGTGAGGTTGAGGGTGATTCTTTTTAGTCTTTTATATGTTTTTATGAAAGCAAGTAAAATCTTGGGGTTTGAAGAGTGGGGGTTGGTAATTCTACCAATTAAACTACTTAACAAATTAAATTAAAAACTAATTAAACAAAATTAAAGTAAAAGCTATGGATCGAATGAGTGTGTTTCTTATGATAATTAAAAACGGGTTCACTTAGATTTTCTTACACCCTCGTTATCTTTTATTGGTCGGTTGAATTGTCATATCCTTATTCTAATTGATGTGTTGTATTCCGTGTTAGTCATAGGGTGGTGCCTAATTCCCCAATTTTATGAATTGTAACTCTCCTCTAGAACATCCGGGATTGCCAAGTACCGAGGTATCTCCCCCAAATATCCTATTATCCTTAAGCTACAACTCACGCAATAAACACAATGATGGCCAAGTGTGCACTCTAAGGCTTTTTGCTATTTAGGACGTTCAAGCTCGCAACAATTAAAGAATAAGCCAGTTTTCTTTATTCTAGCGTCTACCAATAATAACAAGAGAAAACCTAACAATAATCAATAACTAGGTTTCATTGGATCAAAGCAAACAATAATTAATTTAGTTACGCATGATAGATAAGCAAGAACACAAACAAACAATAAAACATAGATGAAACATGGTGATAGATTGGATAAATAAACTTATCTTTAAGTGTAAAAGAGGGTTTGGAACCCTAAAATACTGTCCAATTCGGACCTTAAACGAACTAGGGTTTTCTCTCCATAATAATACACACCAAATACAAAAAATTCGAAGTCTATATATAGATTTTACACTCGCGACGGCGTCGCCTTTTGATGGTGACGCCGTCTGATCGCCGTCATTAGGGTTTCGTCATGACCAAATCATCATTGGGACGGCGTCGGGTAGAAAGTAGTGATGTCGTCTGGGTTACTTCTGGACGTCGTCTAGGGATAATCTTAATCGTCTGGTGTGAAAGGAAAGGGTGACGGCCTTCTGGAATAAGGAGTGACACCGTCACTTGTTAAGACCAAAATATGTTCTGATCCGTCGCTTGAGAGCTTTTGGAATACCATGTGAGCGACGGCGTCGCCCTTTGAGTTAGGACGCTGTCAAGCTTTAGAAATCGCCTTGTTTTCTTGACTTTGTCGTTTCCTTCATGTTTTCGCTCCTTTTCGTCCAAATATGCTTCATTCCAGCATTTTGCTTCCAAAAGACCTAAAATGTGAAAATGAACGATTTTAAGCAGTAATGGATATAAAATGTAATGATTTAGGGCTTAAATAAACCCTAAAAATGTATGTTTTAAATCCTTATCAGCTTTTTATGTGGTTGGAAGATCAGTGGATAAGAATTCAACCAAACTACGATTTCGTAAGCCATGTACGAAGCCTGAAATTCTCTGCTCTTCATGCAACCCAAAATTTGAAGAGCATCGTCCGTGTACCTGGTGACGAAGGCCCTCGTACTTTCACCTTCCTTCCGCTTAATATTGTGTACCGCCAGGTGAGTTTTCGTGAACTTCTTTTGCTGACTAAAGTGTGATCGGAACTTAGTCTTGAGATCATCGAGACTCACAATGCTACCCAATTTTTTCCCATTCCACCATATGCATGCAGAGTCTCGCAGAGTGTAGGTAAAAATGTGACACGCCACAGGCATAGCCCATTTCTGCATTCTGATTGCACATTCGAATAGACGTAGGAAGTTATCTGGATCACCTTTGCCATCGTAGGTACCTATGTAGGATGGCATCTTCAAACCATCAAGCAGGGGGTAATCTTCAATCCATTTAATGAAGGGCGTGACGGAGCCTACTGGTTCTGCCTGCGGATAGTTGTATGTGGGAAGATATATTGGGGTAGTAGTGTATGGATTAGGGTTTGGTGGTACAGTGACGGTAGCAGGGTTGGAGAAAGGTGGGTAGGCCATATGTACATTGTATGAGGGGTTACCCCCTACAGAGTACGTAGGGTACGCCGGTGGTTGTCCATAGGAAATTTGTTGGTAGTTTGATTGTTAGCTTGCCCATTCGGCGGTGGGTACAGGCCATAAGCTTGTGTTTGGAACATAGGGTATGTGTCATGCGGTAGTTGGTTTCCCCCCACATGAGGAGGGTTTCCCCCCGTTCCAGAGACATACGAAGGTTGTGTCGGAACCCCCGCTCCTTCTCTTCCAAGATGCGTAGATAACAGAGGAGGTAAGTTTACCCCTACTTTTCCTCCTGGACCAATCTCTCCATTAGAGTTCTCGCTTCTTTCTTCACCTCTACTCCTTTCCCTTCTACCCAGACTTCTTTAAAGACCTTATTCGAAACCTATAGACCTTCCGTTGGTTCTGGGCACAGTGGGAGACCCAATTCTTAAGGCTGGATATGTTCTTCCTTGCGGATAAGGCCTGGGCTCCAGCTCGATCTCTTCTTCGTAATCCTCACTGGAGTATTCTAGTTCCCTTCGCATGTCCTTGTTGCGGATTTGCATCTTGCGAGCCCTTATCAAGGAATCTAGTGCTTCAAAATTGGCTTCAACGAAGGTGGGACTGATAGTTGGATTAGGATTGGCTGAGGATGAGGCATGATATATAGGTGTTGTCTCTAAGCGAGATCGTGTGGTAAACGTGGAAGCAGTTATGAGGGCGAGGTTATCGGTATCAGTAGTTAGTATTGGCGCCAAAGTAGAGAAACCCGGTGGGGGAGTATCTTCTCTTCTTTGTTCCATGCCGGAAAAGTAGTGTAACTGGTTGGACGGTTATAAACTTGGTGATAACGGGACTTATTCTTACGGGGTCCCACGGATGGCGCCACTAATTGTACAAATACTTTCACTATCAGGCCTTGTGATGGTGATCAAAGAGTAAAGGGGGGGGGGGGGTTCCAGCCAAGCTTGTTAACAACCTGAAATAAGAAATACGAAGACACTACGTTAAGTGATTGCGCAGGGAGGGACCCTGTGAACCGCCTCCGGCGTGTAAATAAGTATATGATGTGATAAGTGAATGAATGTGGGGAGTAATTAAAGTGTTTAGTGAGCATACCATCATCAATGACCCGTCCAAGCTATTTATAGTGGATGAAATAGGCCTTGGAGAGCACTTGTATGAATATCGGAGATCATGGGGGCGTCCCATGATTTTAGGTAACCGCTAGAGCTTAGTGACCCACTATATCAAACTTGGCGGGAAAGCCAGGGATGAGAGGGGAACATGGGTTTGACCAATTCAGGGGTGTCCTCTGTTCTTAGTTCATTCGAAGGCCATACCCCGAAGGGCTTAGGGCTCCGATTGACGGATTCCCAACTGGTAACCATTGCTTGCGCGAATAGTTTGACGGCAAGAAACATTTAAGAGGACTGACTTGGGCCTTCGTATGGAAGAGCTTCGACAGAGTTCGAAGGGGTGGCCTTCGACCTGCTTGGAGGGTACGTCATCAGTTGTTGATGATGGTTTGATCTAGTTCCTGCTGTTCTTGTAATCTACTCAAACTATGATGAAATATAAATCTAAGTTTTAGCATATTCTTCTTGTATTGTGCTATTTGGTGTACTGTTTCTATCAGCAAAAACAAACACCCCTTTATATCAGGAAACCCAAACACAGTGGTTATAATGTTATATGTGTTCAAAATGCAAAGGCTTTAGCATTAAATCTTATTGGTGTATTGTTTATCAAAAAAATGGTATGGTGTTAGTGTTGACACTGGGACTAAACAACCTAATAGCACAAATTGTAACATCTTGATTTTTGACTTCTCTTAGTCAAACCTATTTAACAAATGCCACAAATTGTAATTTTTTGATCTTTGACTTCCCTAAGTCAAACATATTTAGCAATGCACAACCGAACACTATCATTTCCAATAACAACCTAATTTTATATTCATAGTACGCCAATAATAAAATCAATAGCTTTTTATTGATCGATTTCACTTAACATATGTTTGACTTCCCTAAGTCAAAAAATTTCACTTACAATCATGGATGGACTCACATGTATGCCGGGTGTGGCACGGGCTACACCCGATTTTAAGTTACGAAGTGCAAAAAGATTTCAAAACTGTCGTTTTAGTGGTATGTGCAACCCCCAAAAAAAAAATTTTTGCTACTTTCGTTTTTTATGATGTAACTTTAGTTAGCCCAACATTTCTTTTGTGCAACACCCTTTTAAAAATTCTGGGTCCGTTCGTACTTACAATATGTTTGACTTCCCTAAGTCAAACATATTTAGCAATGCCTAACGAAACACTAGCAGTTACAATAACTAAACACACACTTAGCAAGAACCGCTACTTTCCACATCATCCCTTTCCTTTCTTTCTTTTAGATATTTAAACACATCTTTAAGTTTTAAAATCCTCCTTTTCAAATCGTCAATCTCTGGTAACCGGTATCCGCAGCCTCTTGCTTCTCCTCAGTAACACACAAAAGCTCTTCATAGTAGTATTTTTGTTGCCTCAGCCAATTTAGAATCTTTTGCCTCAACTCGTTAGGTATTTTCCTGTACGAACCATATTCAACAATTGGTTCATCGCCAAATCCTTCAAGAACTAAATCAGAGAGAAAATAGTTGTCTAAAACTTTTGCCCACTCCTCTTCATCAGACCCAATGTACAAAGCCTTCCCCTTAGCGTTTTGTGCCATTGTTAGTGATTAGGGTTGTGTCAAAATAGGGTGTGTTGCTGTTGAGCAGAGTTTTATCACAAAGGGAAACAATAAAAGGGAAACGGGTTGGGTTGGATTAACTAAGGTGTAGTCATAAAAGTGATTGGTCTATTATGCCTTTGAATATATAACTAAAAACGGGCGTTGACCGAGAGCAAACGGGTCAAGGGACTCAATCGGCCTCAAAAACCCAACTTTTGAACTCACGGCGATGATTTTCTCAAGTTTTGAACTCAGGCGATGCTTTTGGGCAAGTTTAGGATCAACGGTGTATTTTTGTCTAGTTTAAATATTCCAACATCAACTGGCAAAGCAGGGCCCACAAATCTAAAGTCTGTACAGGACCATCCCCAAAACTGGAAATCATTCATGGCTCGGCTTCTAAGCAAGTCTCCAATTTTACGTGTCCCATTCACACACCTTTCCAGATCCACATGGTTGCTAAACGAGTTAAATCTCACAATGGGGTTGGTTCTCACATCAGTGGACGCCAATTGAAGTGTCCCAGAAGAGTGAGGCCCTATAATTAAATCGAAGTGTCCAATAGTAATGAGATCAGTTGTGGTTTATAAGTTGCTTATCAAATATATTTGGATAATTAAAACTATGTTTGAGTTTATGGATCACATAAAACTCCATGAACAACATACAACTATAGTTTGATTTCTGCCGTTAACAAGATCATTCACAAGATTTTTGTCAGTAACATGTTCTTCTAGTTGGCATGATAAACATCCGCGATAGCGATACAAACTGCTATAGCAAACTCGATAATCACCGAATTATATTACTTAAAATAATCTTAAAAAATAATTAAAACTTTGGTTATGATCATAATACAATACATCATATGAAACATCTGCGCTTAGACAACATTAAATTCACCACTAGCATGGACTTCTTTAACTCTCTTTTCATATTCATCTTCTTCTTCCACTTCATCTTCATAAACCTCTTCCTCCTTTTCATCATCTTCTTCTGCTCCCCAACCAAAATACCCTACTGATCTTGATGATGGCGGAGGGTTTCTTGCCTCTGCCACAATCTTCATGATCTCGTCCACACTCTGAAGGGAAAATGTCGGGTTGTCTCTTTGATAGTAATTATTAGTTTGAGCTGATTCCATGAGCTCTCTTGGTAAATTCTTTAAGAACCATGGATGATTTTTAATTTCCTTGATCGTAATCCTCTGTTTGATCATAACGCAATAAGATTGTCAGCCAAAATTTATAGTGTTTATTAACTTATTCGAGTTTTGAGAAAACTGTTTCTTACCCGTGAAGGATTTGCAACGAATATCCGTGAGAGCAGCTGTTTACATTCCTGAGATATGTGAACATAGTCTGGGATCTTGTACTGTATGGCCATAATACGCTGCAAGGCAAAGAGCAGTTTATTAACGACCAAATTATTCATTCGTGATTTGCCTCATTTCCTCACTTTTTAAATTTGAACTATTTGATCTTAAAAACGTAGTTTGGCAAGAAATGGTACTTACAGTAATGGTTTTTCTGAAGTTTTTGGGGTCGGCAGGGTCTTCAAAAGGGTATGCTCCCACAAGCATAACATATAGCGTTACTCCACATGACCACACATCTGCCAACTACAAAATACATTAAGAAAAATATAATGATCAATACTTTTTTCATAAATGAGAGTATGAGACAAGTTCTGATATGGGGTATATAGGTATTGATTAATTTGGACTTGTTTGTGCAAATGCTTATATCAACTTTCAATTTTGAAAAACAACATAATTTGGATTTGTACCTTGCCATCATATTCTCGACGAGAAAGAACCTCTGGAGCAATGTAAGCAGGAGTTCCTACAGTTGATTTGGGTCTTGAATGTAGAAGCGACGACTGCAAAGAAACAGAAAAAGGTTTACATTTTAATTGGTATATAGATTGAATTGTTCTCTTCGAATTGAACAGAAAATTCTGTCAGTTCTATATATGTTACTCACATGATAAAATAATATTCATGAATATACCTATCTGCACAAAGTCCAAAAAGTGTCTCATACCTAATTAAGAAACAGCAACTTTCTTCTAGCATGATCTCAATGTATTCTCATACTAATTAGAGTACATTGACTACATATTAGAAAACAATATAAGGTGAAGTCGAAAACAAGATTATAACCTTTGAATAACCGAAATCGCATATTTTGAGACGAGGTGCCCGACTCCCGTCCAAAAGTGTGTTTTCCAACTTCAAATCTCGATGACATATTTGCTGCATGTACAAAATTAGAAAACTTAAATGATGGTTATAACTAGCTATGATCAAAAAAACCTCTTCAGGCCATGCCACCTTAATTTTCATATTACATTCGTTTAATTACTAACTTGTGCTGTACGTACTGAAATATATATAGAAACGAACTAGTGTCCCGAATAACTATAAGATTCCGTAGACTGTGTTGCTGCATTTGTTTTTGCTTAAGTGAACATTGATCAAGTTAGTTTGTTGATTAAATTTGGTTCAATTATTCAATCTAGTACTATGTTAGCTGCCATAAGTTAAGAGGTTGAATTTGTGGAAGCTGAAATTTATATATAACTTTAATTGTTGTCTTTGTTGGTTAAATGCAAATTTGAAAATACCAACTTGTATTGAATATTTTAAAGGAAGGTAATGCATAATAGATCTTTTTCAACAACAAATAGGTACTGTTTAATACAAAGTAGTTAAATGCATATGATCTCAGTAATGTAATTATTAAATTTTAAGTTAAACTCACCAATCCAGTATCTCCCTATATTGCTAACTAAATCCAGTATTGCTAACAAAAAATAAAAAACATTATTGTTTTCTTCGATAAACATATTACTTATTAATTTTAGGGTCCTAGTTGTGACTTTTTTGTCTATTTTATTTTGAAAACAGAAAATGAATTTTACCATGGAATGGCAGAAGGAGACCCCAGAGATCAGCTGTTGGAAGAAATACCTTGCCTGTAAAATTTAATAAATAACATCAGTGTTATCACAATACATACAGTCACACAGATGCATTCTTATTAATAAGGAACTAGCATGTTTTGTACAAATTTCATTGTATGAAATGAAATATGAAAGAAACAAAAAGTCCTTCATAAATCATTACCTCATCTTCACTGAATCGACCAGCCGTGCATATACGTTCAAAGAGCTCTCCACCAGCAGCATACTCCATCACAATTGCTAGATGTGTTGGTGTCAATACGACCTTTATGCACATACACAAACCAACAGTTAATTATTAGCCAACCAATAATCAACAAGAAAGTTTGTCTAGCTAAACAAATTTAAATATATCGTTTAAATGCAGATATCAGAACACTTAGCATAGTTGCACATATGACATACCTCCTTAAATCGGATAATATTAGGATGACGAAGCGACCTATGGTTTATGATTTCTCTAGCCACATTCTCATCAATCTGCATTCATCATTTTTGTACACGCAATACATAAACAATCCGTCAAACACCAAAATAACATCAAACATGCACAAACCAAATCATATATGACACATATATATACCTTTGAACCACGCTCGATGTACTTCATAGCAACGAGAGCTTTGGTCTCTTTATGTCTCATGAGCCTTGCGACCCCAAAGTTCCCGGACCCAAGATCCTTCACCACCTCATACTTGTCCATTTTCGGATTAGAGGGGCGAGTTAGGACTTGATACTTTGTGTATATGTGGAATGCATATATGCAAAGTATGTTTGTGTTTATATATACACACAAGTGTAAATGAAGATGGAGTATAGATAGAGAACACGTGGGAAGGAGACTAATGAAGGTCGGCATGGGATCTCACATGGACTTCCACGAACTCCCATTACTCCAATCATTAAATTATTATGTTTCATATCTTTCTTTAATGTTAAGTGATTTATCAGGCTTAACGGTGAAACTTGTTTTAACTTTTTGGGTGGTTTTATGAAAGGGAATTGAGCCGTATATTTTGAAATTTGATCGGGACACTTTATTCATGCATTAAAAATACTTGTATAATATTAAAAATTCTGTTTTAACTATTTGTATTTTGAGCGTGTAAATAACTATTTTGAATGTGCAAATCATTATCATTTATCTACTACTATATAAAGCATTTAAGTTGTGAGCTCCACAAAAAATTAAGATAAGGAGCTCCAATCATTGAGTGACATGTGTCATTTCTCTAACTAAAAAATAACAAAAAAAGATGAGCTCTAACAAACTAAAATAAGGAGCTCCAATAATGGGGTGACATATGTCACTTCTTAACTAATTAATCATCTTTATTTTTAAATTTAAATATCTTTTAATTAGTTTAATTTTTTATGATCGTATTTCATCATGTTTTTTAAAATTTTGTGTTCTTTAATTCAACATCCATTATAATATATTTTTATGAGTTTTTAGTTTTTACATTTTTAGCAGGTTTATTTTATTTTGATTAAAATTTTTATAACTTTAACATTTATTTCAATCAATACAAACTTTATTTATCAAAATCATTTACTTTTGGGAAAGTGTTTGACGGGTAAGAGATTGTGAAGGTCTTTTTCTATGCGGGAATAATGATGTCACGGGAAAGATACGGAAAACCCAAACAAACACATATAATAACACTTATACATTTGGAGTGTTGTGAAACGAATTCACTAAGCGGGTAGGGAATTACGAGGAGAATTGGGTTAGCAATTCATTTACTATATTTATTATATAACTATATTTATCGCCTCCGCTGTGCGCGGGTATCCAACTAGTAAAAATATAATGTATTTATATAAAGGGAAAAGTGAATATGGGGTTGTCTCACATCTAAGCTTACATGCGAAACCATCAAAAATCACTAAAAAATACGTCATTTTGGTTATTATTTTTTCAAAATTTGATTAGTGGAACTAATATATGCATAGTGTAATGCAATTTAATAGTGAATTAAATCAAACCATTGTCGAATCTATAGCTAATTTGTTAGTTAATGAAATCACCTAACAATATGATGTAGAAAAATCATGTATCAACGTGAACCCAACTTAAGTGATGTTGTGATGAAATCAAGAGAAAACACTAATATTGTGAAGGACATGATACAAATGAGATAGATTTGATATTTTTCTTGTTAAAACGACGTAATTTTTTATTGTTTCGCATGTAAGCTTAGATGTGAGACAACCCCATATTCACTTTCCTCATATATAAAAATATATATATATATATACTAGAGCCACATAAAAATATCCGCAAAATCTTTAACAAAATGTCGTGTCAGACAGTGATTGGTTTAATCAGATAAAAGAGAAAAAATTAATAAAACCCACCAATCACTGTCTGTCACGTTAGTTTGTGAAAGATTTTGTGGATATTTTTATTTGGCTCTAGTATTCCTCAAAAAAAAATTATATTTTTTGATTATATATTCATGATTCATGTTTTTTTTTTACAAAAATATTTCGAAATATGTTTATTCAAATTAAAAATAGGATAAAATAGGATAAAGCATTTTGTCTATTTGTTGATGTCGTTACATAATCAATAATTCTTCATGAACTAAAACTCGACTTCTTTAGATTGTCTCATTATCTGTAGCACTACTTTTCTATAGCTTGAACAAAGTTTACTCAACCAAAGTGGTATGATCTATTATTATATTACGATTAATAAATTTGGACACTTCATCTAATATAGAAATATTTTGACTTCTAATTGAGATTTGTATGTGGATAACATTGGCTTAGTAACGCAGAATAAAATTTAATTTTTGAGCATCATATCTATACTACATTATAAATGATTTGAAACTTCTTATAAAAAGAAGTCTTAAAATTTTAAGACAAAAAACATTATTATAAAAAAAAAATTAGAAAATTAATGCAAAATTTGAAAATTTAAGTCTTGTTTAAACCATATAGTAACCCCTCCAATAATGATATATTTTAATAGAATTGTTTATAAGAAAAGCTCACTGAACTTATAACCACCCATCTAATGCTAAAATTTGAAAAAAAGCGCTAACTATTTACCTTATTAATAATTTAGACGTTCTACTTTTGTAAAACATATATCTACTACGTTATAAAGTACTCGGGGCATGCTAAATAAGGAAGGTTTAAAATTAAAAAACATTTGCTCGCCACAAAAATAGTCACCGGGTACCCGTCGGCCGCCGCCGCATTGCGCGGATACCCTTCTATCTCCATAGAGTAAGGATCAAATGAGAAATATAATTAAGATGAGAAGAATGAGAATAAACTGCAATCACAAATTTGAGATGCATCTACAAAAATAGATGCACCTTCCTATAATTTCTCAGTCCTTATTTAAAATATGTGGCTAGTATTTTTTCTCATTCTTCTTATTTCAATAACTCTTCTCACTGAATCCATTTCATATCTCCATAACATACAAATAATGAACTCGTCTTTTACACTTAACATCACAGACCATTTTCTCTTATAGTAGTAGTATATGGTTAACCTTTTTGTTTGTAACTTTTCTATATATACGACATAAAACTTTTAACTCCTTTTTTATTCAAAATAAGAAAATGTATTTTTCATAAAATGTTGATGACCAGCAACGTTGATCTTTCTTACAAAATATTGTGCCTAAAGTTTGTTGGCTCCAAACTTACTACTCCGTATTTGTTATTTGAATTTAAATAAAGTACAGTATAAATTACTAGTTAGATGTTTGAAGCATTTACACTATAGTTATATAAACTCTATGATTAAAATCAAAATGACCAAGTTGTAATTCATGAAGACAACTACTTGACAAGTAAAATAAAAAGAGTAACTTTAAAGTAAAGGTTGATTAAAATTGGAGTTTTCTAGTACAATCTAAAAATAATTAACAATATTTTAAAAGATAAATAATAAATTCCAGGTTGTTGATTATATGGCATGGGAAGGAAACACATGAGTGTGGCGAGAGTCTTCGATCCGTTGAGGAAGGAGAATCACAGCTGCTGACAGTTAGTTTGACTTTCTATTCGTCCGTTTAGTTTTAATAATGGTATGTGATATAAGAACTCTCCTTATATTGTCACATCAAAGGGTTTAGTCAAACCGTACAATCCGCGATGCACACTGTATAACCCGGCGATGAGTCCAATCATTGCAAACCCTCCCTATAAAAGGGTGTGGATAACTCACCCTTTAATTATATAATGCCACCGTTAACCGTTACCACAATAATTCATAATTTAAATATCACTAGCCTGGTATCCCTGGTTTCCGTGAGCAAATGATTTTCGGTTTTCGTGACAATAAATTAGGGATCGATATTGCTAAAAGTTTATGGTGATGAATATTTAAGAAGACAATCTATTTATAATTGTATTATATGCGTAAAATAGCTTATAATTATTATTTAATTTATCGATCTGTTATCGTTTGTTTGTTTATGAGTTATGATAGTATTATCGGTGGTTGGCAATAACGAAAATGAAAGGAACATTGATGATAAATTTCGGTGTGCATCAAGCTTATAGACATACAATAAGTGTTTTGCTTCATTTTCTATGTATCTATATTTTTATGGTTTTAATATTTTCCGTTGGTGTTGAAAAATTAACAATTGTAGACAAATTAAAGAAGGCAATGAATTGTAGTTTAATGGAGGGTGTATTAGTCATTTTTCTTTGTTAAAAAATCAACATTTAACAATAGCCTAAATGGTTTATATGTTGTTAAAATAATAAAATAATTATCAACCACTAAAAGGTAGTAGTACAAGGGTTAAATTTACTATATTACCTTTAGCAAAAATATAAATTTATATTGACAAAACTAAAAATATAAATCAATTAGTTGTAATAAAGTAAAATCGTCTTTTTCGACTTTCATATAAACTAAAGCAGTATTTAATGCATTTTTCAAATGCACAATGTAAAGTTACAGAAAAAAATAAGAGACAATAAAACTTATCACATATCGCAGTTTTTCAATTGTTAATAACTTTTTTTTTAATGAATACCAATTTGCAAACCAATATACAAAACACATGACAAACACAACATTATATCGTGTGGTACAGTGGTCGCACTTATTAATCTTATCAATTGAAAAATGAAGCATATCCAATCCTCACGTACACTGTGACAACAAATCGGTCATGTCGATAAGCAAAAATATCTCCCCGATAGTAAAACTAAAATAAAAAATATCTAGGTCTATTATGGCAGTTTTTCATTTTCTGAAGTTAATATTATTTTGGTTTATGACACCATGTCACGACTTTAGTCGCATTTACTTCATTGATTCAAATTTATTATATTAAACTAGCTACAGTACTTGCGCGTTGTAGCGGCGGATATTCTGTGATTACAGTTTGGGCGCTAACAAAATAAAATTGACGAACTGATTAACCGAAGGGAAAAAAATTATCCCAGTCCGACCCACTTCACTCGTTCTTTCCGGTTCCGACTAGTCTTCTCCATTTCATTTTTGAACGGCTTTTATTGGCTAACCAAACCGATGGCGACTCCGGATTATGGGTGAACTCGTTGGTCCGGTCCGATTTTAAATCATATGTACCATCAACTTGTTAACATATAAATTTTTTAAAGCTTTGTGTGTTTTACTCCCTGCGTCTCAATATAATTGTCCATATTTCCATTTTAAGATGTCTCAAAAAATAGTCCACTTTATATTTTTAGTAAAAAAACTAGAGAATATAGTAAGGGAATATTCTGTTTGAGTGGTTGTAAAGTATAATGGCCCAATTTTTATTAAATTTGTGATTTTTTTCTCATGACAATAATTTTGAAACGGAGTGAGTATTTGTTTATATACATTATAGGGATGTTTAAAAATAACATTAATTAGTTTATTTAATGTTGTGTTCTTAATTTTAAGATTTTGAGATGTTTGTTTAATTGATTAGTAATAAGAGTTTTATGTGTTCTATGTTTTAGTTTTAAAATTTTTGATTGCATTTAATAGAGAGAGTGTGTTCTCTTCATTATATGTAGTACTAGCTAAAAGACCTGTGAAATTCACAGGTAGTTTAAAGAAAGGTTAAAAAGCTACATAAATGTTGATATCTTATGTAAAAAGATGACAGAACAAAACCTACAAACATATTATGTTTGATACGGTAAATGTCGAGAAATGAAACATACAAAGTTACAAACTCTCCAATAATTACCAAATAAGTTAAAAGGAACCTAAAATCATATGCAAACATATAGTATTTTATGGTACAATACGCCATTAAAGTTGAAATACTATTGACTCGTACATGTTCAAAACCACATGATTGCCTTCAAATCATCTAGTTAGTGCTGAAACTTGACACCAAAGCAATTCTAATTGTGGCCTGAAATTTATTCATGTGCTAATAATATTTATTCATATTATAAAAATAGTAAATTATGTTGGTGCTTGCATTTCATACACAGGTATAGCCTTATATATCTTAAAAATAAATTAAGTGGATACATGGAGCATTCGATCAAAAATAGAGTAATAAGTAACACAATTTCTGGTAAAAAAAAAGTTATTTGCAAGTGATAATATACTGAACAATCTAACCACTTGTTTATATTAAAACAAAATAACAAAAAGTTTAGGCATGTTTAGTATGCACCTTGGATTGGGTTTGATGTTCTAAAGACTTTAATTATGTGTTTGATTTATTCTTTTGACTAAAGGAATGGTTGTTGGATTCAAAAATTGATAGTAGTCTATATGTATTGGTTTTGACCATATTTTCATTTTTGTGAGATGCTATTGTTTCCGATCTTTCTATATATAGGTTGGACCTCTACACTATAATACTATATTCTATCACTTTTTTTTCTTTACTATCAAATAATATTTTTTTTATTTGAAATTTATTATAAAATATATTTAATTAAATATAAATTATCTCTCGTAAACCTACGCCAAATAAAAATCATATAGTAAATCCAAATCTAATCCAACCCCACTTATAAACCAAACGGACTCTTAAATATCTACATGTTGTATGTTTCATGTTGTTTATTTCTTGTGTAGTAGAGATCCAAAGTGTGATAGACTAACTTGTCGATAATCCTTTTAATGCATATCTGATTTACGTTGTAGAATCAGATAGGACACATCTAACTTATAGTTGATAACCCTATAAACAAAATAGAGTAATCAAATGAAAATTTAGGTTAAGATTTTTTAATATATTATTCTTTTACCTTTAATCACGAATTTTATTGAATTTGATATTTACCGTCCTTATTACATATGTTAAAAGTAAAACATTGTAAAAAGGGTATTTAAACCCTTAAACGGTCTTTCAAATTTATGTATCAACAAATGTTAAAAGTTAGACATTGTAAAATATATTTAGAAACTAACATGGCCGCTAAATCAAAATGGGCTAACTTCTTAAAGTTTAAACTCCCTCTTAGAGCTTCCGCCACAATAACTCAGAAAACGTAAAGAGAAAAAACGAAGAGGTCTAAAATTTGCTAACTGATAGCGATTTAATATTTTATGCTCGGATATAATGAAAAGTGTAAGATTTTGAATAGGTTTATAATATTAATTGATTTCTTTTTCATATTTTTTTAAGTAAAATCAATATGAAAAATATAAAGTCTACTTTCCTAATATATATTTAAGATTTTAGTGATGATGCCAAAACTTATATTTTATTCCCATTTTCTCAATTACATATAAGACATCTTTTATGTCAAGTTTAATTAAAATGAGATGTACACACATGTAATAAATACCTTTTATGTGGTATACTTGTTAAAAAATATATATTATTTGAAAAACTTTGCTTTAGAGGTTGTCATCTTAGTTTACAGTAATTGATCTATAACATGTCATCCATTAAGTAGTTTGAATTCTAATGTAAACTTATGAAACATAACATTTTGGGTCACTAAACTTACAAAAATATACTTATGAATCATTTAACTTGTAAAAACACGATATTTATATTACTTTATTAACTTATCCAAAAATATGTGTTCAAATCATTCTGATTAACACTGAAATGTACAATATTCTCCTTATAAGTTGAGTTACCTAAATGAACAAATGAAAGTTTGTTAACTTAAGCATACTTTTATAAAAAAAAAAAAGGAGTAATTAAGATGTGGAATGCCAACATTTATAACGTGCATGGACACGAAATCACATGATGACCTACAATCAAATATATTATTCAGTTATATTAAATCAAAAAAATTCTTAGATGTAACGATTTATAAATCATCGCTGATAGTAAGCTTTTTGGCAAGTAGAACATAAAATCTCATATCAAATTACCTCCGATCGATATAAAAAAAAAATCCTTTGTCAACTATATAACAATTGATATAAATAGCAAAAGATTTGACCTAAACAATGACGGTAAAGGCTGCAATTGACCTAAACAATATACTTTTGTTTGACAACGTCAAAAAAGCCTTTGCATTCCTTAAATTAATAGAGCTAATTGATACATTTGGTAAGTGTGTGTAATAGACGATACTTTAAGTTAGTTACAATGGCTAAAGATATACTGATAAGTGATAACAATGACCAGTGTGAAGCTATAACTTTCTAATATAGGCAAAGATAGTATAATATTATCTCTCTCTTAATAAAGTTAGAGATTTGATAGAATCACATAATGTGGCATGATACTTGTACCACTTATTCTTTCTTCCTCCATAAACTATTTGTTTCATGACAAAGAGTTAGTAGGTTAGATTGAGCTTGCAAATGTTCAGAAACATGATAAACAAAAGATTAGATTACACGATGCTTTCTCATTAATAGTTAGGGTGTGTTTGGTGAAACTAGCAGTTAGCAGTTAACAATAGCAGTTTAATTTATAAAAGTGTTTGGTAGAATAGTTGTAGCCGTAATTTTATTGTGTAAAATGGTATAATGCTAAATGCTAAAGCATTTAGCGTTTAGCCTTTTTTTGCTTATAATTGCTAACTGCTAATCATTTCAAACAAGCTTTTTTCAAAAACACTAAATGCTAAATGCTAATTCCTCCATTTATGCTCGCTACCAAACACACCCTTAGTTGCATAACCTGCACTATCACCAATCCCAAAAATTTAGCAGTTTCAATAAGCAATCTCAGATGAGCCCTAAATGTAGTTAATGTAATGAACAATCTCATATAATCTGAATTAGAAATCCCAAATAGCCCCTGAGCTTTAGGCTTTACCATGCATCTTATGTCATTCCATTGGGATTAAATCCAACATTCCTATGTCCTTGTGAAACTAAAATAGATAAACGAAAGTCCTAAAAACAAAACTACCTGAAGAAGGAAGAATACGAAACATAGAAATAATAGAAGCAAAGAAAGAAGATTACCTACTCATAATGTATAATCAGTCATTAATCGGATATTTTTCGATAAGTGATTGGTGACAACCATTTATCAATTACACACCGTTAAGTTACCACCACCAAAGATGCAAACAAAATAACACTCGATCAAATAAAAATATGTATATTTTGAACACCTAATTTATACCTTAAAAATAAAAGGAAGACATTGCATAGCCAATGATCTTATTCAAATCAACTTACTTTTGACATGATACATTAGTGATCTGCAAAAACAAAAGATAGAGCAAAAAAATTCATGTACTTGTTAAATGCACATGAATGATCATAGAAAAACATATTGGTTAAATTGATTGCTTTGGGTACCTCTTTCGATTAAGGGAAAATTCTCAAATTGCCTCAGTTGCCCAACTTTATTACCCCAAATGACTCATTTTTTTTTCACTTCTCAAAATGCCCCATGGACAACTCTCCCATGGGCAACTCTATCAAATATTTGGGCCCACGTTGTACTTACAAAGTACACATCTAACACTTTGTCTGTTGGGCAACTTTGACCTAATATATTGGGCAACTGACAAGTTTTGTCTTTTAGTGAAAAAGCAAAATTTATATTTTTTAATTTTTAAATACAAATAAGTTGGGCAACTTGGCCCCACACATATGTACTTTTGGGCAACTGTCTATAAAAACCAATTTTTAAATACAAATAAGTTGGGCAACTTGGCCCCACACATATGTACTTTTGGGCAACTCTCTATAAATACCACTCTATATCATACAAATACACCTTTAATAAACCAAATTACATATCCCAAAAAATTATTTATTATCCTAATACACCTAAATACAAAACACAAAATACCCAAATCATCCCACACACACACTACTGCTTTACCCCACATACACCTTCCCTCTCAAAGGCAAAAATCATCTGCAACTTGAAACAGATATCCTTCCCTCTCAAACTCAATAATCCAAGCCCTAATCCTACTCCCTCAATAGTTCTTCTTCCATACGACGCATATTTGTACATTCAAATCTATCCGACGCATATTCGTACAATCAATCGCTGTTCTTCAACATCTCAAGAATCCAACCACGAACATGTTTGATGCAAAGCTAACGGTCAGATCTAGATTAGAACATATTGCTACTATTAAAGGTGCATTGAATGTGAATAGAACTAAATTGTTTAGAGAAACTGTCTTTGGCCGTTGGTTAGATTTTCCTAAGTATTCCCCTGACAACCACTTATACCATTATTTATATCAAAATGCAGTTCAGGTGTCAAAAGTTAGTGATTGTTGTCCACCTTTAACTTTTGTACTAGGTGATAATGTTTTTGTTTTTGGCCGTGAACAATTTAGTCTTCTTACTGGGTTTCGTTTAGGACCAGTAGATAAAAGTGAAAGTGATCATGGCCATGTTGTTAAGGGTTTAACATATAGTCCTTTTTTTAATCGGTTGTTTCCCGATAAAAAAAAAACTAAGAACAAAAAAGTTAAGGGTGATGACCTTTTGGCGTTGGTAAAGTCGGCGGAAATGTGGGAATTGTTATCCGATGAAGATGCTGTGAGGGTTGCTTTGTTGGTGATTGCAACATTTGTATTTATTGGTCGGGAAGGAAGATTTAATGTTCCTGACCATTTGCTAAGGAATGTTGAGGATTTTTGTGTATGGAATGAGTATCCATGGGGCGAATACATGTGGGCTCATCTGTATAAAAGAACGGTGAATGTTGTTCCTAGGCATCTTGAGGCAGAATCAAAGAAGCCCGGTCCAAAAGATCCAAAAAAGGAACAAACATACACTATGTATGGATTTACATGGGTGTTGAAGGTTAGATTTTACTTGTAACATACATTATTTGTGCTTGTATATATTCTGATGG
Source organism: Chrysanthemum seticuspe (assembly GCA_019973895.1). Taxonomy (NCBI): domain Eukaryota; kingdom Viridiplantae; phylum Streptophyta; class Magnoliopsida; order Asterales; family Asteraceae; genus Chrysanthemum; species Chrysanthemum seticuspe. The sequence continues at coordinate 211,013,178 of BPTQ01000001.1, read as the reverse complement.
TTAATCTAAATAATGTGTTGGCATAGTTCATTAGGCATTGGCTTGGTTCCCTAGACATTGTTCTGTAATCAGTGTAAGTGTTTGTGTAGATTTAAGGATGTTATGGTTGATGGTTTCGCACTGGATAAATACATAGAAACGATTTGTAAACGGTTGGTTGAAACCACCGACAATGTGTCTTCATCCACTGCTAGTTCAGAAGAACCCACTGCTGCAACAACACGTTATGTAATTGTATCCCCTGTTACTACATATACATCCACTGCTATCCTAACCACTGCAACCGTAATCACAACCACTAAAATCACAATCAGTAACTCTTAATTCGATGTATTTGTTTTTTCAGATTTGGATTATGGAGACATTCCCAAACAGCTCCCAGTTCTGGACCAAAGACCCAGAGAAGATCCCACGTTGTCTAGCTTGGTCAAAAGTAAAAAACTTTGAAAAAAAACATTACACAATTTTATTTGATCCGGTAAGTAAAAACCCAAAATTAGTTAACCGTTGTATGTTTTTATTGCATTTAGCATATCAGCTTATCTCCTTTGTTATTTAGGCTTTCAGACCACTACAGAACATTGTACCAACAAATGCCGAGCTGAGTTGTCCGTGGTACATTCGCAGTATGGAGTACATCCGTCAACTAGATTCCCAACTTGTTCAAAGAAGAGAAGAGTTGGCTGACCAACTGATGGTGGAAGAAGAGGAAGCTATGGCTGGTTTGGATGTATGCGGTGGAATTCAAGCTGATTTAAATGTCCCTTTCTGTGACGCCGATGAAGTTGTTACAGAAGGTCAAACGTCTAGTGTCAATGACAAAGCTGTTGAAGAAGAGATTGTTGTTGGGTTTGGTGAAATGTTGAATATGAATGAGCCTGAGAAGGTTGAAGATGTTGTAGCCGGTAATGTTGAGGTTGCAGATGGGATCAAATGTGACAAAGCGGAGTCGTCACATACCTTAGATAAAGATCACTTTCGTGCCGAGCTTAAATCCCTTAAGTCCAGGGTTGGTAGTATAGAAGAACGTGTAGGAGTAGTTGGTGTATCACAGCTCTTATGTGAGTTACACAGCGTACAAAAGAGAATTCTGGTAATTGAGGAAGCTTTTGGAATAAAGTCACAAGATGATGTTGGTGAGATTAAGGTAAAAAGCTGTTACTTGAATTTGTGTTACTTCATTCCACCAAAATGGTCTCTTTGAGTGCCTAATTCAGTTCACTTTTTTACAGGTGGATAGTGTTGATGCCAACAAACCGTTGGCTACTTCCGATGAACACACCCCAATCAGGAGCAACGTAGGATCCGATGACAAGCATAAGCTGTTGTATACCGATTCCGATGAGTTTACCGGGCCTATGACCCAAGTTATGAACGCTGCTTTATCGGGAGGTCCTGACGATGCTCATCATTCCAACAATATAATGCAGGTGGATAACAAATTTGATTGTGCTACCTTACCAAATTTGAATGATGAGTTCTCAGACATTGCTTATGATGGGTTTGATCCAACTCCTGTTGACGTACGCATATATATATATATATATATATATATATATATATATATATATATATATATATATATATATATATATATATATATTGTTTTTTTCCCTTCTTTTACTTTTTTCTATTTCAATATTAAATCCACATACCCTTTATCTAGGAATCGATGGATGTGAATGGTGCGGAAAAAGAAAATGACAGTGCGAAGGGTAAAGAAATTGTTGTGTGGCGGCCACCTCTTTGGTGGGAATGGTTTGTGCAGTTTATGATCCCGTGGCTGCAGTAGGGGGCTTTACCGGTAGACAACGTTTATGATCCCGCTGCGCAAGGTGATGCACAAGTAGACACATTGGATATGGAGGTTGAGGAAACGGCTATGGAAGGGGCAGATACACAACCTGTTGAAGTGATATGCCTTGATTATGAGGATGGGCGGGATGTTGTCAAGGTACATTTAATTATCTTATCATTTGGCAAAAATAATAGTAGTACAATCCCAGAGCAGACATGGAAAAAATAACTTGAGCAAAGACATTATTAGCAACAAACAAGTCCCTGCTTTTCATTTGATTACTATATACATTAATACATTTGCATAGATAGCACATAAACACACATTAAAACAGTTTTCGACACCTAAAAAACAAATATGATACTAAAAACATAAATGACCATCATCATAATCTACATTTTAGTTCCAGAGCTCTCTCCCTTGCTTTTCTTATTTGCTTTGAGTTGTTGAAACAGTATTTCAAGACTACTAATCCTATTTTCCAAATTATAAATATTTTCAAATAATGTAGGATTATTCACATGTTTCTCCACTTCGTTTTTATCATCTTCCTCAGTTTGTTGCACCACCTCCCTTTGCTGCATCACCTCACTTTGAAACTCTTCCTCTACCTCATTTTGCTGCACTATCTGACCTTGCTGCACCACCTCAGTTTCAGCCTCCTCCTCATTCTCTAGATCTTCCTCATCTTCATCTTCTTCCTCCTCTTCCTCATCAAGTCCATAAATCTCATCCCAATAGAAGTCTTGGCGACGCAGCCAAGTAAGGATATTTGTCCTCATCCACACACTCACTTGCCTATATGAACCATATTCTGACATTGGTTCTTCCCCAAAAGCATCTAACACTGCGTCAAAAAGGAAATCGTTGTTTAAGACAAACTCATACTCTTCTTCATCATTTTGAAAGTTTCCATTTGGTGTTGCCATTGTTCTTGAGCGAGAATAAGAGAGAATAAAGTTTGAGTTATGATAATAAGAGAGCAGAAACAAGAATCTTATCTTTTACATTGTGCTGTACTTGAGTTAGAATAAAATATTGTCTTTTACACTGTGTAAAGAATCTTATCTTATCTTTACAATGTGCTACAGTTGATATAATTATTAAACTATAAATTTTTCTTTTTCACTTATTTGTATTTAATACATTAATACATTAATACATCACTCTTACAAACTAGGAAACATGCATAGTATTTTATTTTTCACTTATGGTTGACTTGACTGTTTGAGTGTCTTACGACAATTTATTTGCTTCCGAACATTAGTTTTACGGCTACTAGGACCAACATCTTGCGCATTGGGTCCCAACCTTTGTGATTGCTTAGAGTTACCACCGCCAGTTGGTTCTATAACTTGTTTTTTTTCAATACCGTATATCTCTCTTCTTATGTCTTCTAGCACTTCAGCTGGTAATCGGTAAGTAGGTTCAGCATCTGGTCCATATAATTCATATATTTCAGGAAACATTACCTTTCTTGCTACCTTTATCGACCACTCCCTTTCATCGTGGTTTTCCTCAAACCTAACTCCTTAAGAACTCGACATACATCAATTAATGTGATGGAAATATGGTTATGAAACTGAAAATGAATAGGAGCAAATATTTGACGGAAATATGGTGAACAATAAGATCATGGTTTCGCTATTAAATAGACACCACGTGCTAAGTCACATGTAAACAGTTAAACATACATAGTCAACTTTGCATAGGATTTACTTTTGAAAATAATAAAGGGCCCTCAACAAACAGTCATGATTTGTTGTGCATGTCCTTAAAATAGACACCACATGGTTAGTCATGACTAAAAAATTTTATGCCGTAGAATATCAGTTGAGTATTGAAGTTATTTAATTGTTGGATAGTCGAGGTGTTTGTTAAAAGATGTATTGTTCCTTCTTTTTTAAGGCTGCAAATATCAGATTAGTTTTCAACTCCCTTAAACGTAAGAGGAAGCCAGGGATATATTGCACCTCACCCTATACTACTCCACCAGCCACTACTCCAAAGAGAAGGCGTTCCGCACGGATTAATTGTCAAACCCCATCCCCTCCTAACGCTCCAGATTTTGATGATACGTTGGAACCGTTTGTGGAGGTATTTGACTGTGTCAACTTATATGTCTCTTACTATGTAATACAAACAATAACTAAAAGAGTTAATTTGTTCTAATTTAGAATCTGTCGAGAACTGGAACTGGGAAGAAAAAAACAAAAAAGGTAACTGTGCCATGTTCCGTTCAAAAATTTATGAAAGAGAATAATGGTACTAGGTTTATTTTCCCATGGGGCAATGAAGACACTATTGCTGATCTCCGGTTTTGGAACTGTTTATTGGCAACGGGTGCCAACAAGGATGGATGGCTGAGGGACGAGGTGCGTATAAAATCAGTTGTTAGTATTCTACCATAAATGTTTCTTTGTGATTCCCACTTTTTTTTAATAATGTGCCCAATTGTGTAAACAGCACCTTGACCTATGGGTAGATTTGTTGTGGCATTTCCGACCATCAGATGCCGACTGGGCTATGGTCAGTCCCTTTTTCACACCTCAAGTAGTTAATGACATGCTTCGAACCTATTAGGCAAATGGTGTAAAGTACCCGGTACCTTGGGCTGATGTCGAAAAGGTATTTATTTCTTTCTATATTGCCGTACGTATAGATTGTTCAGCGGGTGCGTTATGCTGATGTCGTAAATGATGTAGGTACTATTTCCAATAAACGAACCTGACAAGCACTGGGCGGTAGGAGAGCTGCATATCAGTACTGGTGTTTTGACATTGTATGATTCGTTTCCAGCCTTTACAAACAAACGGATTTGGTGGAAGGATACCATGCCTGCAAAATTTCAGTATTGGCTGCCAAAATTACTAGACGAAACGGGAGTCTTTGCAGCAAAAGGCATAGATATCAAGACTTATCAGATTAGCTTTCAAAAATGTGTTGATGTCCCCAAACAAACAGCTCAATACGGTGACTGCGGGATATGGTATTGCATTAACCTATATAGGCTGAGTCATAACATGCCATTAAAGTTTGACGATCCTGCAGAAATAGCTCTTGCCTATCGCGAAAGAATGTTTGAGTACCTATGGAAATACAAGATTGAGTATGCTGGTCATTGACTATATTTATTACAAGTTGTGGTATCGTCAACTCTCATTGACTAAGTATGTATATAATTGATACAGAAAGGTGTTAGCTCATAAGGAATGGTCATTCTCATTGACTAAGTATGTATATAATCAATTGGAATGATAAATCTGTAAATATCCAAAATGTTTTGTGAATGTTTGTAAATATTATTTGTTGATATTAGTATTGCTTGTTAAATCATAATAATCACTACTCAAAACTGATATTACATTTAAACCAGCTTCCAATCTTCTACTAGCCTTGGTTTATCATAAACTAGCCATCGTATCTTCTCAACTAGCCGTGGTTTCAACAGTGCTTATAGCCGTGGTTTTGATCATAGTAGCCGTGGTATCTTTTCAACTAGCCGTGGTTTCAACAGTTATTCTAAACGTGGTTTCTTCATACTTGCCGTGGTTCCAACAATAATTCAATCCATGGTTTGACCCACCATCCTCCTCAGCCTTCTTATTAAATACACCACCCATTCTACTTAACCTTCCTTGAGACTTTTATTGCCAAAGGACCTTGTACACCAGAAATCTTTTGAATCTTCAAGAGCAATTGATCTACCATTGGATTTGTTGATATGGTTCCTTGTGGATCAAGCGTCGCTTCCAACATTTTCCTGGCAACAGTTTTGGACAATGGATATGGTTTATCAATAAACATGAAAAACTTATCCTTAGTAGATTGTACAACATGTACTCTGGAATGCTCATAAAGCATCCATTCAACTACTTCAATTTGTTTCCAGAATTTGTCCGCTGGATTCGGTTGACACATGTTTTTCAATGATCTCCACACGAACCTTGCTAATCCTCCAGTTGGCCCATGCTTTCCATATCTAAAATCAATGACTTTCCATAACTGTTCCAAATCCTCTTTTGATAGAAAGAACAACAAGCGCCCAAAATCTACGTATGTACTTCTGCATCCATTTGCTCTTGTTATTTCAATCACTTCTCTACCATTTTCAGTGATTATTTTCAAATCATGAACTGGCTGACTTGCGCTTGGTGGTGTACGATTAATCGGCTCTTGTATATCACTCACCTTAAGATACACATCCATTCTTTCTTCCCTCTCCATCCCTTCATCCAATTTCTGTTTCTTAGAACGCACATTCTCCCGAATTTCTGCTAGTCGCTTTTGTTCGTTCTTGATCCAATCAGCTTCTTTATCAGAATTCATAGGATTGAAATCATCTTTCATTCTTAACCAACGTTCATATAGCTCTTCAAACTCTTCGTCCGTGCATTTTTTCAAATCCTTGCCTTTGCAAAATTCCACGTGCTTGAGAATCGTGATCATGATATTTCTCCTTTGAGCCCTAGTAGGAGGTTTGTTATTCTTACTATTATATGGTACGACACTTCTTTCCTTCTGCATTTGTCTCGCCCTCGCAGCTAGAACCTTTGACCTTGATGGAACATCTAATAGTGCCCATTCTTCATTACTCCATTCCAACTTTATCATTTCAGAAGCCTGAAGAAATGCTTGTTCCTTGTTCCATCGTTCAATCACTCTCATACTAGCTTCATCTTGTTCTTTTTTTTTCAAAAGCAAGATCTCCAGCCTTAAATCTTTCATCCAATTGTATGGACAGTTCATGATCATGTGAAATCTGATCCTCCTTACTATCAAATTCAAGTTCATCTACTTCAGGTTCAGAAATAGCTTCACCCTTTCCTATGTCTCCTTGATCTACTACTTTATTCACTGGCTCCCCATTCTTCAAAGTATTAGCCAATGGTTTATTTCCAGTAGGTTCAATTACAATGGGAACAGGTGCAATAACAGAATCAGGAATTGCTAAGGTTGTACATAAGTTCAGCAGCGTACCTGCAACCTCCTTCTCAACTTCCTTCGCCTCCGATGGTGGTGTTACAGCAGTTGTGATAATCGTACCATCAGTGGTTGTAGTAGCAATATGTTTATCTGAAGTAACTGTCGATGAAATAACCTCTGAGGTTACAGCAGTGCTGTCATTTGTAGTATCACTAGATACAGCCTGCACAACTTCTTCCTCTTCGTCTTCAACTGCAAAAAAGGTTATACCATTTGTTCTTTTCCTTCCTCTACCAATTCTGCTTTTCCAACCTTCAAACCTTTAGCCAAAGGTTTAGCCAATGGTTTAGGACCAGTGGGTCTAAGTATAATAGGAAAATGTGCAGTACCCGATCCAGTCCGATTGGGTAAGCTTTTACATAAGTTCATCAAGGTACCGACAACCTCTTTTTCAACTTCCTTAGAGTTGGGTGTTTGTGTGACCGTGGTTGTCATTAAGGTCGCATCAGTGATTTTATTTGTAATACCATGGGATTCAGCAACAATCGGAGTGGTTGTTTCGTGCCCCATTTGAAGCACATGATATCCACTATCGAAATCCATCTCAACATCCATGTTTACATACTCCCCTGAACCAATGCTTTTGCTCGTCCCCTTTGAGGACCTGCCTTTCTTAGTCATCTTCGTTACTCTATTAGATGCACCAAACCTTGGTCTTCTTACTCTCTCCAACATATAAACCCTGTGCTTCAACCTTCTTATTGTATTTTCCATTTGTGTACATTTAGCCTTTAATTCATTCACGACTTCTATAATATTCTCACTATATGTGGTACCCGTGGGATCTGATACGGTGGCATTGGGTTGAGCGTCAGTGGTAGCAGTGGGAGCAGCATCATTGGTTTGGTTGTATTGTGATTCAGGTAAAGGTAATGGTTTAGCAGTGGATTCTGTTGGGTTAGCAGTATGTTCAGACGTTGTCGGAGTGGGTTGACCATCATTGCTTTGGTTGGGTTGGGATTCAAGCACCTCCTCATTTTTAGGAATGTCTGGCAAGTTAAGCATATTAGGGAATAAAGGTGTAAGCTTTCCTGAGAAATTGCCATTCTTTTTTCTCAAGTGTGTAAACACCCTAGGAGACATATGATGTACCTCATACTCCCTTTTATGAGGAATGGTTTTCGTGATCTGTTTCTCCACTATTAATTGAACAAACCTAGGATATAAGTAGTATTTACCCTTTTCTTTAATGTTCTTCATAAACCCCTCAAAGATCATCCTAGACCAGTTAAACACCCTCCCCTGTGATAAACATATGACAGCAGTTGCTATTTTTTATGGAAACTCGTCAAAGCCAGTAGTCTTATTGCTTAGACACAAAAGCAAAGTATGTATTAAAAACTTCCATTGGGGTGAGAACATACCTTTATGATACTTAATTCTTTCCACATTTTTCTCATAACCCAATCTTTTCAACCCCTAAAAAATATCATCATTAGATAAATTGTCAACCCCATCAGCATCCTCCAGCTTCAAAAGCTCCCTAATCACCTCCTCTTTGACTATTATCTCATTCTCATCAACAACACTCCTAATTACGGCTGCTCCATCTCGTTCTTGAATTTCTGCCTTCAACCAAAATTGATTAATGTATGCTTTAAGAATGATAGGTTGTACACTTATTGCATAGTGAATTGGTGTGTGTTTGATAAAAGCAATCATCTCATGGAACCCTTCAGTATGATTGTTCTTGGTTAGGTATGCAACGACGTTGTGTGTGGTTGGATATTCTTTACATTCTTTCGGCATTTTTGTGATTTGGATGTAAAAGACGTTTAATTATCAGTTTGGGAGTGGTTAGGGTTTGTGTAGAGCGCCAATTTCATGTGTTTAAAGACCAATTATTTGATAGCGCAGTGATTTGGGGATTATATACTTTTAGATCAACATGTTACATAATAGCCCCTTGAGTTTCCATTTTCATCAATATACTAGCCGTGGTTCGAAATATACTACCCGTGGGTTGCCAACGGCTATCCGTGGTTACAATTGCACTAGCAGTGGGTTGCCCACAACCATATGTGCTTATTATATTAAGTGCTAAACACCAAGTCAAATACCACACCTTCTACCCATTTAACACATTCTACCCATTTAACAACTCACACCTTCTACCCATTTAACACATTGAATGCTTTTTAACTTTATTTAATAACATATCAGCCATATACCACACATATCTCTCTTGTATCCCCAAAACATTTTAGTCAACATGAGTGGGTCACAAAAACATCCTCTGGAAATCTCTTCACATTCAGATTCTTCTGATACTTCATGCTCAAGCAATACTTGGGAGAACTATTTTCCTCCAATAAAGCATGTTCCTGCTGGACCCTCTTCCATCCAAACAGAACCACTCAGATCTCCACCTCTTGTAGCACTTGCATCTCAACCATGAGCAGCGTGTCCTTCCTCATCAGGTCCCCCCAAAAGAGAGCTAGTGAGGGGACTTGCTTGCCTAAAATTGTGGGCTGTTATTGGGGGACAAGGAGTTCAGCAGAAGATGCCAGCATGGGCCATACCAAAGAGTCCATAGATGGTTTAGGTGGTTATGTTGATGTAGTAGTATTTTGATAGTAGTCCTTACTGGATAACTCTTGATGTACTTATTAGATGATTGTATGAATGGGAAGCATCAAGCACTGCATCCGTTGATGCAGTTTTATAAATTAATGAATAATTTCCAAGTATATAAGGCTTGAAACAAACATGAAAGTGAAATATATGAAGTTTAAATAAGTGAAGTACATGTTTTTTTAAACTACAAGTCTCCAGGCTGATAATGTAACTTTAACTAAATTTATCCTTAATTTTGACTGTCCAAGGTGACCTTATTCTATCTTACAGAACAGATCCTCGTGTTCCCAGTCTTGCCGCATTCGCTCTTCCATTTCTCTTTCAGCCCTATCTTGTTCGGCTAGTTGTTCCATTTTTGCTTCATCTTCATGCTGCTTAGTAAGGGACTTCTCAGCATCAACATTACCATTTATTTTGTTGTGCTCATCTTTATTCTTGTCACCTATTTTCTTGACAGCCAACGCACCTTTTTCAGCTACATCCTTCTTAGATCTTTTGTTAAGTTGTTTCCTATATATTTCATTAATCACGTCATCACATGGTTGTTCCACTTCAAAAGACAGACGTTTACGCACAATCCCTGTTAATTATGTAAAAAAAAATTAATAATAAAAACAAAAAAAAAGGTAAGGATCATAAATATATTACTATTTACCGTTAGACATTACTACAACTATGAAATTGTTATTACTTAAAGAATCTATATGTAGTTGGGATAAGTTACTTGTTTCAAGCAGTGGGCAGTTGGCAAGTTAATAAATTTTTCACAAAACACAAATAAATGTGTATCTTAGTAAATCTTAGGCAGTTGGCACAAGTACAAAATTAATAATAAACAATCACAAATGGGTTGTTCATACTTAATACACTCAGTAAAGTGTATCTATGTTGATACATTAATTTTGGGAAACCTTAAAAAGTTTACATTGCTGGGCAACCTAAGTAAATGCACAAGTACAAAGGGCTGGTAATTTGCACTTGGCTTACTTAAAAGAGTCTACTGTAAAGTCCAAGAATTATTTCCACCTAACTTTGTTCAAAACACAACCATGGATTACGATTACAATTCTAATTTTAAGGTTTATTTAGTGCATCCTTCATCTAAACATGCAGTTAAACTACATAAAATATCACTTTCAATAAACTAGTGGCGTATGTCAAGAAAAAGGTTGACGGTGTGAAACACACACCAAATGATAGAGTCAGGTTATCTTACAAAGATGGTTCCTTGATGGAATTGGACGTTGTTGATGATGAAAACGTCCAATTCTTCATTCATGAACTGTGTTGTAAGAATGAGCAAACTCAAGCTCTGTTAATTTCAACAAAAGAACCACCACCTACAGAGGTAAAATCATCTTCGGCTTCTAATCATTTATCATTAGACCTGAATTTTCCGCTGATTCACAAAGATAGTTATCATGACACACCAATGGTCGAGGATACCTTTTTTCACCAACCTGATCATTCACTTCCTCCGTCGCAAAGAGACTCATTTAAAAATATGCCCACGCCACCAACTGCACCACAACCAGATTTAAAAAACATCGATTCCCAAAAAACAGATACCTTATTTTTCAAACATAAACAATTTTATAATAAAGCAGAATGCATGTTTACTATTGGAAAGAAATCATTACTTGAGCGCTTTGAATACAAAGTTATTAAATCTGATCCCACGAGGTACAGCGTGAAATGTATAAATGAATGGTGCTCATGGAACATACACACACCGAAAAAAAAACTGGATAGCACATTCTATGTTTCTAGCATCAACAATGTCCACACATGTTCAAGAACTGAATTACATCCTAATCATCGTAATGCGACAATGAAATTACTTAGTCAATTGCTAATCGAAAAATTGAAAGATACACGGAGGGTATATACTGGAAAGGACATACAAAGAGATTTGAGTCTTGAATGGAAAGTAAACGTTTCTTACAAACGAGCTTGGGGGGGGGGGGGTAGGAATTTGGCATTTGAGGTGTTGAACGGTAAACATGAACAATCGTTTGAGCAGTTAGCTTTATATTGTCATAACCTAAAGCTAAAAAACGAGGGGACTGTAACACACATTGATACAGATGAAGCTGGAAGATTTAAGATGGTTTTTGTTGCATTTGGTTTTGCGGTAAGTTTCGGGCACATTTATATTAATTGTTAGTATTAGTATTTTTACTATTATTTTTCTTATACACACATCTTATTATTATTATTGTTATTAGTATATTAAGCTTTAACGTATACTAAGCACTAATATATACTTAACGATACTAGATTCGGAGTTTTATAGCCTTCATGCGGCCATTGATTATAATTGATGCTGCACATCTGAAAGGGAAGTATCTAGGAACCAACATGCTTGCTGTTGGTATGGACGGAAATAATCAGATTATTCCAATCGCTACCGGGGTCGCACAGGGTGAGACCGATGAAGCCTGGACATTGTTTTTGGGGTGGTTGAAAGAATGCATTGGCGAAGTGCCTAATCTGGTGATTATTTCAGACAGGCATCATTCAATAACAAAAGCTTGTGACACAGTTTTCCCAAATTGCTTTCATGGTTATTGTTGTCGTCACTTGATGATGAATTGCAATATCACCCGTAAAAAGCATAAGGCTTTGTACTGGAAGGTGTGCAAATGCTACACAGCTGAAGATTTTGATAATGCAATTAACGAGCTTCGTGCAAAAAAATCAGAAGCCGTCAAAAAACTTGAAGACGCCGGGTATCAAAAGTGGTCTAGGGCATATTGCAGTGGAAAAAGATACAATTATTTGACGTCAAACAGTGCGGAGTCAATAAATTCATTAACAAGGCACGTTCGAAAGGTACCAATAACTATGCTCTTGGAGTACTACAGACGTCTTCTACAGGATTGGTATTTCGAACGTCGCGAAAAATACTACGGTATAACTATATATTAGCCATCTCACATTTACTTGTTCGATAAATGTTACCTTATGTATGCTTATTTTGCAGACGCACCGGAATTTGAACTTACACAATGGGCAGCTAGGAAGGTGGAGCAGAGAATGTGGAAGAGTGCTAATTGGGAAGTAAGAGGCATTGCCATGTGTGATGTGTACCAAGTTATAGACAATCGTCGTAGTCATATTGTTGATTTTGTAAAGAATGAATGCAGTTGCAGGTACCTGCAATATACAGGTTGTCAATTACGGTAAATGTTGTTTTATTCGTGTATGGTTTTTGATTACGAAGACTCGTGCAGGAAATGGCAACTTTTGGGACTACCATGTGGTCATGTGTGTGCCGTGTGTAGAGAAGAAAAATTGACTAACTGTGACAGATGGGCGGAAACATGGTTTACAAAAACTGCACTCAAAGGCACATATCATGAAATGGTGTATCCTTTGGAAATAGAGTCAGAATGGCATGATCCGGGTAACTTATAAAAGGTTAAACCGCCGTTGATGGACAAGAGGCAGGCAGAAAGACCTAAAAACAAAGATCGCTTCCCATCAAAAAAAGAGGAGCCAAAAGTTAGAAAATGTGGGAGGTGTGGTACCGTAGGGCATACCCGTGCAGCATGCATGGAACCAGTGCCCAAAAAAAAGGTAAACTAGATGGTTCGTTCAAATGTATATCTAATATTGTTTTTTTGTATTCTGACACGATTGGTTGTATATGTTGTTAGAAAAAAAACGAATAACAGGACAGACAAGGGCAAACAAGTTATGCAAGAGATGGCACCTGAACAGGGAACGCGTAAAGGTGGGTCAGGTGCTCATTTTCAATTGAAAGATGACCCACAATCGCAAGTAGACGACAAGTATTTTCAAAATGGGAGAATTTACCAGGATTGGGATGCCGTACGTTGGGATGGAGAACCAACTAACAGAGATTGGGAGGGTTACGTATATAATTCTGGCATTAACCTAAATTCACTCCCTGAATCATCAAATACGTATCACTTGGATGATTTCAATAACATGGATACTTACTAGGTCAATGTTCTCTTTATTTAACTAATGTAATAGTTGCTAAATGGTTGTGTAAGGCTAAGTATCTGTATGCTTAAAGTTAAACAGTACTACATATGGTTGTGTGGTTTGATTGTTGTTCCAAGATTAACTTACAAACTATCAATTATTGGTGTGTTGCACTTTGATAAGTGTTAGAAGTAATAGTTTTAACCAAGTATTTGTATTTTGTCGTGAATAAAACGTTGTGTTTGTGTATGAATGTTTTGTTAAGTTTCATGTTCAAGGTCATGGTAAATAATTGTGAAAGGTTAGGCAATGCAAAAGGCTAGTGCAAAACCAGCTATGATTTGTCCTGTTTTGGATGTTTGTTCAGAAATAGTAAATCTTGTGAGCATGTGTAAGTGAAAAAAACAAATATAGTGACAATATGTGGATTGGGTTTAAAGTATTTGAAAGGCTGTAATTTTTTATTGGATGTTATTCAATAATATGGGAACAGCTGTGCATCATGTGACAAATGCTATATGAGGACATGGATTGGTGTCATGATAATACAAATACAGTTAACCGTAATGTATGTATTTGCTGCTTGCCTATTTAAAGACTGCAAACCCATCTTGTTAGTTAACCAATTTATTTTTTTTTAATTTGTGATAACGTATTGGGATAAGGAAATGTCTAGATATCCTAGGTGTGATAAGCTTAGAGCCGATGCAAATTCTAACAACTGGCCTAATATGTTAGTCTTCTATTGCTACCAAGCCTCTGGCGAAGATGTTCGTATGGCACAACAATTGAATGCGCTTGCGAGAAGATTGCTTCAAATCACTGAAGAAAGGCTTAGCTTCATTCAAGAATTGGAGAGTGTTGGAAACAGGCATGCTCAAAAAACAGCAGAATATTTGAGGGGGGGTAAATGGTAAAGATGATCAAAAGATCATGCAGATGCGTATCCTTTCACGGGAACTAGATCTAAATGCTGCTAACAATGGCATCTTTATCGAGAGAATCAGGGGCTTGATGGATCTCTAAGTGTGTGTCTTTTCAGTGTGTTCTATGTTGTTTGTTGTTTTTGCATTAGTATGCGTCCGTTATCTTATTATGAGTATTCTTGTAGTGATTGTGTGTCACCCATGAAATGCGATTGTAAGATATTGAATTGAATAAAATGGGTAGTTAAATTTGTATGAATTAAATTTTTTTACTAAGTGGTTATCATTCGACATCTATTTGATTCGCACTTTGATTTTAAATTGTATTTTGAAGTGGTTATCATAACAGTGTGTGTATATTAAGTATTGTTGGATAGAATTACCTCACAAGTACTAGTTGCATTGGTTTGTGTTAAAGTAGCCGTGGTATCTTCTCAAGTAGCCGTGGTTTCTTCTGAACTAGGCGTGGTTTCTTTTCAACTAGCCGTGGTTTCTTCTCTACTAGCCGTGGTTTCTTCTCATCTAGCCGTGGTTTCAGCATTGTACTAGCCGTGGTTTCTTCTCAACTACCCGTGGCTATAAGCATTATTGAAACCACGGCTAGAAGGATCAAAGCACTGATCAATGTCATTTAAAAAGATGTTAACAAGAAAATTACTAAGTAGTAGTAAATTGGCCACCATGAAAAGGACACTTATCTTGCAAAATGAGATGAATTCCATCGACTACATTCTTTAACTTTGCAGCAGTTGTTTCTTCTACACAGGTAGCGGATACATCAACATAAAGCAAAATGAAAAGCTTTTCATTATTTAAAGATAACTTAACAAGAAGATTAATAAGTTGTAAATAAAATGCCATCATGAAAAGGGCACTTATCTGGCAAAATGAGAAGCATTCCTTCCGATAATTTCTTTGAATACAGCTCGATACAAAAAACACAACCATGCGAACACTTATAATGACAACGATATTAACAAAATAATACTTCCCTGTTTGGGGTTCACATTAATTAAACTAGTTGATACATCAGTTTAGCTACTACATACCCTGATAAAAAATTCATCCCTTGTTACAAACAGTTAGAATTACAACCAAATATGACAACAACATGTCTACCAAACACATACCATGTGTTTTAAAAAAAAATTTCCATATGCTCACGATATGCAAGGGCAGCCTGTACAGGGTTATCGACGGCCAATGACTTCCCATTTGACATTCTGTATAAGAATATGCATACCCAGATACCACAATCACCAAACAGAGTCCCCTGATCTGGAACGTTGGGTGCATTCTTGAAGGTAATCGCGTATGTTGTCGGATTTATACCTTTCTTCTGGAAGACACTGGCTTTGTCTAGAACGATTGGTAGTCCAGCCTGTATATACATCCAAACATATTTTGTTATTTTACATACCAACTTAACACAATACATAACAACTTAAATGTATACATCCAAACATATTTTGTTATTTTACATACCAACTTAACACAATACATAACAACTTAAATGTTTGCATCTGACACACTGAAGCTACGGCAAACACTAAAAACATAAACTACACCAAACTACAATGAAACAAGACATCCTAATAAACCGCCATATCACGATGAGTCTGCAAAATAAGTGATTCACGTAACGGTTTGAACATAAAGGACCCAACATCTCCCTCGATGCCCAAGTGCTGGAAGTTCCCAGTAGCAAGCTTGTATAGTACAATGGTTGCGTTAAATCCTTCCTGGTTTCCAATTTCAATTACAGGGTCGTCGTTGTCGTCAAAACCGATTAATTTGAGTGCTATTGGGGTGGTAATGCTAAGAAGCTGTGTAGCAGATGCA
The DNA here is from genome assembly GCA_019973895.1 of Chrysanthemum seticuspe. Classification (NCBI taxonomy): domain Eukaryota; kingdom Viridiplantae; phylum Streptophyta; class Magnoliopsida; order Asterales; family Asteraceae; genus Chrysanthemum; species Chrysanthemum seticuspe. The sequence continues at coordinate 210,997,092 of BPTQ01000001.1, read as the reverse complement.
ATCGTACCACCACCAACCGTTAAAACCCATATAGAGAAAACAGAACTGACATCCCCTTGAATGTTTCCCGAAACGACCAGACTGTCTCGTATGTTTGAAACATAGAACGGTAAAGGAAGGTTGCCTATTAATTCATCAGGTATGTCCAGGACTTGGAAACGGTTGGTGAGCAAGTCAAAAGACACAATCAAATAGTTGTCGAATGTGCTACCATCGTTAGCATACAACCGTTGATAACCACACCAATAGATGTGACCCCCAACATTAGCTTGACTTGCTTTTTTGATTCTGATTATGTTCGGAAGCAAGCAATGATGATCTAACACCGTCCATTGTTTAGAGGAGAAGGTGAAAATTAAGACAGTGCATGGTTGTGTTTGATTGAATTTGTATGAAATTTTTAGGAAGGTCGGATCAAAATTGTCAAGACGAATCCCAAAAGCCATAAAGCGTTTTTCATACTCCTATGATGTCAAAACATAGGGGATAAACGTTGCGACTGATTGGTTGATGGAAGGGTTCCAAACGACCGCCATGGTATCACGGACAATTGGTCCATAGGTAAAACCCCAAAGTCCATGTGACCAGCCAATTGGTTTGACGTCAGAAAATGAAATGTTTGAGGAAAGAGGGTGCAAGTCAAAATTTTGATTTACCAAACCCACGTAACATTTAAACCTCTGCTTGTACATCAAAACGTATGAAACTGGTGGAGTGATTCGAACACCAAAACGGACGGTGAAATGCATGTTGTCTATGCAATACTTCCAAGCCTTGCAGACACTGCGGCATTGAGCCACACACCTCACTGAGAGCCTATTAACTATGTCCATTTGAACTTCAAGTGGAATGTTGTCAGACATCGTGAAATTTTATTGGGCAACTGTGAAATCAGTTAAGATGGGCAAGTTTCACAAGAATTTTGTGGGCAACTATTAAACTGTAAGTATGTGTTTAGTGTTGTATGGACAGTAAGAGTATTATAAATAGAACAATTAGAGCATTCATATCTAGGGACCAACCCATAAGATATGCATTTAAGAAATAGTACATGTATTAAATGGTTAAACAGTTAAGTTCCAGTTTAAAGAGTTGACTTGTGCTTAATACTACCATCAAATTAATGATCAAGTACAAGGGACAGGTTCATAAACACTTTAAAGTGTATGTTACATAATTAATTATAGTTGGGCAACTATGACGCATAGGCAACTTAGTCAATAACTAGTTTGTTTGTAACTACTAGTTACAAAAATGCTGTTCCTTTTTAAAGTCTGATAGGCAACTTAGTCAATAACTAGTTTGTTAGTCAATAACTAGTTTGTTAACTTTGTTGTGTTGACAAAAATTTATCAATTAAGAACTTATAAGCAATGGTACCTGTAAACATGCACGCATCTTCTTGTACCAAGGACGCCACTCAGCTTCAGGCTTATAGCCATTGTCGTAAAATGTTACAACCCCCGTCCTAATATGGAATCGAGCCAGAAACCAATGTTTTTCCTTTTCATTGATAGGCATATAAACCTGCCGTATAACACAAAAGGCCAGTTTTACAAAACAGATAACAATATATGTATAAAGGAATGAACACAACTATTACATGTTCAACATCAGCCCATTGGTGTTTGTACTTTTCCCCGTTAACATACCAAATGGGGATGGAGTCTTGTAATAGCAGCTGAACAAAGTATGCAGTTACCATAGCCCAATCAGCGCCATCGGGTCTAAAATGCAACATGTATTCCACCCACAACTCTATGTGCTATAAAGCAACAATAAAAATTGATTAGGGTATAAAAGCAACAATATAAAATGAATATACCATCGGGGTGAAAGATATGCGTGACTGTTACCTCGTCCATAAGCCAACCTTCTTAGGAGAAACACACTAAGGATTCCCAAAATCTCCGATCCACACGAACTTTTTTGGACCAAGGAAACATACATCGAAGGGGCCCCTGCTTTCCAAGAAATTCATCGTACTCATCAGTAAGATGTACTTTGTCGATAGCCTTGTTCCTTCGGGAAAGAACCTACACACACGTTGTTACTAACACGTAAATTAAAAACAGTTTAAAAAAATATATATTAAAAGTTGTTTTTCATACCTCAACCCAAGGTTTAACATTTTGTAACTGTGCAGTCATATCTGGATCCCGGCACCCATGTGTTCGATTATTTTCAGATTCCACAAATCTTTTTGACCAGTAATACGACGACTCAGCGCCATCTTTTTTACTCCTCATGTCAGGTGTTATGTCTGCCTTAGCTCTTTTCCAATGGTCTGAATTATAGAAAGCTATAGACCTCTTTTTCTTTTCCTTCTCAATCTTCAACAACTTTGCCTTTTGCAACCTGCGATTCTTCTCCTCTATCATCGCCATTAGAAAATCCTTTTCCATCATCTTTTGTTCTTCCATCCTCCACCGTTCTTCCTCTTCTTTCCTCAACCTTAATTCCTCTTCCAACAGATACTCCTGAGTAACAGGTGATGCATTTAAAATACATTTAATACAGTATGGAAAAGTGTACATTTGGATATCACATTACCAGAACTACATCATCCTCATCATCACAATCTGTCGGCTCTGAACGAATGCTAGAAATAAGAGAGTCAACCAATTCGTGGAATTCACGATTTACTTGGTCTCGAAACTCATAGCTGAGGTGGGAAAAGGATGCAGTAAAGTCCAATTTATCCTGTAAGCGAAATAAAGTTCATTGTAAAAAAACGGATAGTTCTTTCACATGCAAGGACCTACAAAACGAATAGTTCTTTCAAAGAAATAAAGATAATATATCGATGAACTGGCCTACCCGAAATCCGCAAGTTCTTTCACTTGCAAGGACCTACAAAGTAATAAAGGGTATTATCCTTAACAATAATTCTAATATAAACGTATAGTTATTATTTAACGTTGACTAGCAAATAACCTGAATAATAGCCTCGAGTTTGAAAACACGAGAATTCAACTCTTCAATGACACAATCCTTGAGGCTGATTTATGTTAGAAGACTACTGGTCTGTACCCTAGACACAATCGGTAAATACTTTTTTCTGTCCTACCACGTTTCCGTGCAGCAGCCAACTTCTGTAGATACACATCGTAATCATGCGGTAATTTTGTTGGAAGAGTCCTTGGTATGTAGTGCAGGTAAAATTCCCTAAATTGACTATACCACTCTGACTGGTGCTCGTATAATGTTGGTTTCAGATCATAAATTATCTTCGAGTCCTAAATAACATCATCAACAACAAGGAAATTAAATTGCATATACCAGTCCGACTGGTGCTCGTCTAATGCATTGAAACATTTGAATGTGTTTTACCTTGCCAAATAGCAATCCATAATCCGATCTTGTAAACATTACTTTCCTTGACCACGCTACTGCCCTTGGTATGACATCTGGGACTTTATTCCACCAACGACTGCTTCTTTCAAACGACTCAAGAATCCATATCTACAATAATAAAGATGCATTACTCTCATACATTGGGTTCAATAATAATACTAAGAAAAGATAATATAAATAGGAATAACCTTAAATGCCCAAACAAATCCAGCAACCGTGTATGTGGGAACATACTTCCGGTCTCTTTCCAGACCCTTTAGGTGTTCCCACTTGTGGTTTGATACAACGTCTAGTATCTGGTCGTACAAGTGCCTCCAAATGTGCTCCCCCCATGGAAAGGAATTCCATGCTTCTAGGTCTTCGACCAAACGAAGGAGTGAATCATCCACCTCTTCAACCAATAAGCGACCCATAAAAATAACCTCTAACGATAACAATAGACACACACGGACTGCGTCTTCATCAGTTAATTTACCTAACAACTCTTCATCCTCAATAACACCAAGAAGATCTAAGTTGGAAAGTTTTACCCCTAATTTTTTTGGAAATACCCTCAACTTAAATGTTAAATCCCCTGAACTATATAAATCAAAACTTGCTGTCCCAAAATGAAAGCCTGTTATAAGAGAAAACTCGGGTCGACCAAAATGTAGACTACGACCATCAAGAGTATATATAAGGGGCATGTCATAGCTTGTTTTATCCAAGAAACCCTGTTTTTGTAAAACATAATCTAACATATGTGGTTCATGGTCAAAGAAGAACATACCCAGCCACCCTCCAAAACAGGTTGTCCTAAACAATTTCCTTCTAGTATGATTCAGCTTTTCTTTAATTATTGGAAAGTATTTCAATTTGCTTCTAACAATGACATTGGCTTCGTATTCCTAAGAAAAAAAACAGTTAACAACAATTAACAAGTATCTTACGAAAACTACAATCAATAAAAAAACGTATACTGACTTCCTAATACTGCAATCATATTTAACAAATGAAACATTTGTATCATACTCACACCAAATAAACAATGGCCCAATAATAGACAACTATTTAAACATTTGAATGAGGCTCAGATCTGTATAAATCAATAGTTTACAAAACATCAGGATATAACCGCCATGGCTGCAATAGTATAAACTATACAATTGCCACGCCAAGACACGGAATATCGCATCACTTGCATGATTTAATAAGATAGATGTCGTCACAGCCTCATACACACACACACACACACACACCTTATGTATACACACACCAGGGGATTTGCTACATTCTTGAACAAACATAATTATAGTTTCGCTAGATTCTTGAAAAAAGTTAAGGAACAATATGATATAGTTGCGGATTCAAAAGAAAGTTGAACATACCAATGTGGCCGCGTTAGTTTGTAGGTGTGTATGGAATTTCAACTTAGTGAACCCTTCTGACTCCCCCTACAGTACCTTTTGTCGTTTCAACTCCCTTTGGGCAAAGGCCTGCACCAGGCGGATTGCTAGATCGTTGAAAAAACAAAAGGCACTGTTTGGGAATTCAGAATGGATAACTATGCTGAAATTCCGTACACATATACAAAGTAACGTGGCCACCTAGAAATGTTCTACTTCCCTTTTAATCCACAAGTATATCATATTGATCCTTAACTTTTTTTAACAAACTATCAAAAGTGTATAACAAGTATATCAGACTCATATAAACTTCGAAACTGATTGTGCATTCTGATATGCATTAGCAAGGCTCAGATCTGTAAAAAACCTGGATAAGCACCGGAACATCAGGATATAACCGCCATGGCTGCAAAATTATGTAATACAATTGCCATGCCAACGTACGGCAAATCACATCATTTGCATATCAAAATATTGTTTTCTTCATCACAGCCTCTTGCATATCACAAATACACAGTTGTGGACAACAGGAACTGAAAACGGTTAATTATGGTTTTTAAAATCATACTTATAGTTTTGCTAGATTCTTAAAAAAAGTTAAAGAACAATTTGATATACTTGCGCATTCAAAAAGAAGTTGAACATACCAATGTGGTCGCGTTATTTTGTAGGTGTGTATGGAATTTCAACTTAGTGAACCCTTCTGAATCCCCCTACAGTACCATTTGTCGTTTCAACTCCCTTTGAGCAAAGGCCTGCACCAGGCGGATTGCTAGATTGTTGAAAAAACAAATGGCACTATTTGGAAATTAAGAATGGATAACTATGCGGAAATTCTGTACGCATATACAAAGTAACGTGGCCACCTAGAAATGTTCTACTTCCCTTTGAATCCACAAGTATATCAAATTGATCCTTAACTTTTTTTAAAAACCTAGCAATAGTATATAAGAAGTATATCAGACTCATATAAACTTCGAAAGCGAGTGTGCAATGTAATATGCATTAACAAGGCTCAGATATGTAAAAAAGTTGGATAAACACCAGAACATCAGGATATAACCGCCATGGCTGCAAAATAATGAAATTAAATTGCCATGCCAACATACGGTAAATCACATCATTTGCGTATCATATAAGATAATCCGTCATCACAGCCTCTTGCATATCACAAATACACACATGTGTCCCAAAATAAACCAACTACTTCAAACAATTACCTATGTAAAGGAGTTTGTTAAAAAAGTTGATTGTCAGTATGTTATAAACAAGTGGATAAACGTTAGTACTTTGACCCTCCACTCGAAATCCCATTGCCATGTCAAAACCCATTGCTATGACAGTGACATAGGAATGGGTTTTCGAGGGGAAGCTCAAAGTACCAACGTCCTTTCTACAATTTGTGGATTCTAGAAAAGCATTTCAGTTCGATAATCATGAAGTGTGACGTGTCATGAACATTACACACTATCGTGATCATTGAGATATTCAAAGACAATTTGAATGTGTGAAGTTGCGTATGGCCACATTCTTACTTTCAACTTGAATTTCAATCCACAAGTATATCATATTGTTCCTTCTTTGTTAAGTAACTCCTTTACATATATAAACTAAATTTTTATAAAAATCTATCAACATTCTATAACAATTATATGACACTCATTGCAAATTACTGGCAATATTATGATATATAAAGCCCATTTATTGTTACGGTTACCTGATGATGAGGGCTGGATATTTAAGGGTAGAAAGGTGGTGCAAAAGGGTTTAGCTTGCTCTCAGAGTTCATAACTGTGTATGTGATTTTAGTGTGTAATTTTTGGTGTGAAACTCTTTATGTGTGTGTGAGAGAGAGAGCAGAGATGATAAGAAGATAGATGAAAGGGTTTGTAATGATAGTGCTAGAATAGTGCAGAGTGGAGTGGGGTTAATGAGGCACCCTCACAAACCCTTTCATATCTCTCGCCACCATTCCACCACTATCCTTACCAACCTTTTCATCTCTTTTCTTATCATCTCTGACCTCTCTTTCTGACACACACACACACAGAGTTTCACACCAAAAATTACACACTAAAAACACCCACACAGTTATGAACTCTCAGAGTAAGCTAAACCCTTTTGAACCACCTTTCTACCCTCATCATCAGTAACAAAATATCAAGATAATATAAAGTGATCATATCAAGATATGAAAAAATTAACTTCCCTAAATGGCCCATGGGCAACAGTCGGCTTTGACATTGGTCTAAAACTCCTCCATATACTTGTTTGTTCACGTGCAATCCAGGTTTGGTGATTGAATAGCATGTCAGATCTAGGTTGATTTATGATTCACACAAATGATCCCAGGTCTGACATGCCATTCAATCAGCAAAGCTGAATTGTAAGTAAACAAACTATCTGCATTTGATTAACCTGCCTTCATCTAAGATATAACCGCCATGGCTGCAAACAGTAGTGAATAATCAAACATGGATGAACGACACCATATTAAGTTAGTTTCGTAACATAATACGGTGGTGCCGTACATCCATCTTTGATCATTGATATGTTAGTTTCGTAACATAATACGGAGGCTCAGATCTGTATAAATCAATAGTTTACAGAACATCAGGATACAACCGTCATGGCTGCAATAGTATAGAATTGTCGCGCCATGAAACGGAATATCGCATCATTTGCATGATTTAATAAGATACTTGTCATCACAGCCTCTTACCAATTAACAGCATATATACATAATGTGTTGCCATAGGATGCCAGCCACAATGAAACATGATTGACCAGAAGATGTTAGTCATCTATGTGAGTATACCAATCAGGAGTTTCTATTTATATGCATTAGCAAGGCTCAGATCTGTAAAAGGTTTGATAAACACAAAAACATCAGGATATAACCGCCGTGGCTGCAAAATAATGTATTAAAATTGCCATGCCAACATACGGTAAATCACATCATTTGCATATCAAATAAGATAATCATCATCAAAGCCTCTTGCATGTACTAAATACAAAATACATTTCAAAACTTCCTTCTCAAACACACATTGGCAATAAATAAGCAAACTTTGCCCAATAAATCAGCTACGTAAGTACAATGTGGGCCCATGTCAACTATATGGGAGAGGTTCCACCTGCACCACATTTATTGACATATTGAGGGTAATAAATTTTCAAACTTACCCACCTTATATGTGTGAATTTAAATTCAAGTGGTGTTGCTAAATAGGTTACAAAATTCTATCAAAAATGTCTACAAAAGACTTCAGCCAACAATTTCCGGAACTGTTTCCGCAACAAAAAGACTTCGGCCAACAGTTTCCGGAACAAACAGACTTTGGCCAACAAATTGATGAAGAACAACTTTTAATAGAAATGGAGGAGGCTGCTATTAAGGAGGAAGAAGAATGGGAGATAGCAGAAAGAGAAGCTGCTCTTAAGAAGGAAGCCGAAAGGGAGCGACTTATGCTCCAAGATGAAGAAGTGCTGTTAGAGATGGAGGAAGCTGCTCGGGACAGAGAATTCAATGCATTGTATGCAGAGTGGGATGAGCGCAGATTTGAAGGTTGCTCTGAGTATCTTTACGACGATGGTTACGACTCTAACAACTCTCAAACTTGGGGTCACCCGGATTATATTTAGTTGTGTCGCAATTTAATTTTCAGTGTATTTTGTTTCGTTAACCCAACCAGTTTGCACCATCATTAGAGTGCTTTATTCACTTACTACCACTTATCTTACAGTGGTTTAGTCACTTAGTCTACAACAAACTTAATAAGTAGCAACAAATCACAAAAACCACAAGAACAATTAATCACCCAATACGTTACCAGTTATCTTACACTGCTTTATTGACACCCATCATTTGTTTCACAAAACTTAACAAAAACAATTAATCACCCAATACGTTAACCCTAAAACATCGAAACCCAAAATCAAACAAGAACAATTACGTAAAAGATAACCCTAACTTAGCGAAACCCTAAATTAGCGAAACCCTAAAATAGCGAAACCCTAAATTATCAAAACCATAAATCAATAGATGAAATACGTAAAATTAAACGCCCAAATAGCGAAACCCTTAATCAAAAACAAAATTACTTACCCTAACCCATATCGTTTTTCTGATAGTCATTAGATCGGACAGCGTCGTGGCGATGTACTGGTCAGATAATTGTGTTTGCTCTTGCTGAGAAGTGTGTTGAGGAAGATTGTGTGTGATAAGTGTAAATAAGAAGTGTGTTGAGGAAGTTTCTATTTGTATAAATGTATAAACCCTGTATAAATGTATAAAGGCTAAAAAATTACTTATACACTTTATTTAATTTTTTTATACATATAATGCATTGTATACTTTATACATTATAAGTTGCCCAAAAGTACAAAGGTGTAGGACCCAGTTGCCCAACTTTTATGTACTTTTTAATAGTAAAATAAGACTATACTTTTTCACTAGAAGACAAAAATAATCAGTTGCCCAATATTAAAAGTCAAAGTTGCCTAACAATTATATGTAGTACACTTGTACTTGGTAAATACAAGGTGGCCCCACAAAATGAGACACATGTCGATTATTTAGGATAGTTGCCCAAATATTGAGTAGGGAGAGTTGCCCATGGGGCATTTTGAGAAGTAAAAAAAATAGGGCATTTGGGGTAATAAAGTTGGGTAACTGCGGCAATTTGAAAATTTTCCCTTCGATTAATTAATGGTTGCAGTTGAAGTCGCTTTTTACTGAATGTAATAATACAAACTTTCAAAATGATTTGATTCCATCATCAATGTTTAAAATTTGACAACCTAATAAATTTTGAAATTTGTATAAACTTGTTGTGAAAGCTTCGGTAAAATATATTGGTATTTTAAAATTCTTATTAATAGCATTTGTTAGTAATGTGAAAAATTGGAGATTAGTAATGTCTAAATGACTTTCCTAAACAATATTATTGACCAGGAATGTAACACCAATCTATACTACTATATAAAGTGTTTAGGACATTCTAAATATAGAAGTCTTAAAAATTCTAAGACCAAAAAACATTTCTAATAAAAGTAACCCGCTAAACTTGTAACTAAACGTACATTTAATATAACATATGGTACAAAACAATAATGCATATATCATCTAACTTGTAACATTCGTGTATATTAATGTCAGAATTAATGATATCATTAAAATACTTTTACACACAAGTACAATTAATATAGCACTTTGTACAAAACAATAATGCATAAATCATCTAATCTTTTTTCATTAAAACACTCACTAAATGAAATTTACAAATCATTAATAATATAATTAAAATACCCCATCACTCAAAAGTACAATCAATATATCAAATGGTACAAAAAAATAATGCATAAATCATTTTATCCTTTATATCTTTCAAACACCCATTAAATGAATTTTACAATTCATTAATGATATTATTAAAATACACCTTCACTCAAAAAGTAATGGTACAAAACAATAGCACATAAATCATCTTTTTTTTTATTTATTCTTTAAAACACCCACTAAATAAAATTTACAAATCATTAAGCGGATCATAGAAGTCAATCTTTTGCGTAGTCAGACTTTCTGACACCACCTTTTTTGACCACACAACGGACCACCATTTACCACCACAACTTAGCAATATAGACACCACTAGATGGTGCTAAAACCGCTATTTTAAAACACCCTGTATGTTTAATCGATATATGATATTACACGTCCTAAAAGACTAGCAATATCGTTGACCATCGTTTATGTATAGTCATTGCATCGTGATGCAAGTCTGCCATTTTTAAAGCAATATTGTGCGGTAAAGCTTTTCCATTAAGTTATCGCCATGTGTTAAGTTAGCATCATGAAAAACATAAAATCGTGCAAGCACCCTGCCATAAAAGTTTTTTATTATGTTACTAAATGCGTAAGTAAGAAAGCAAACTAATTTTCAATTAATAACCTCTGTTGGACATTTTTTTCCTTTTTTTTAAAGCAATGCATAAAAAAAACCTGATATCGCCAAAAAAATATAATCACACAGGTACCCGCCGCTGCAACGCACTGGTACCTGGCTAGTGATATCAAAACAGACGAATTCAAATGTATATTTTGTTGCCATGTGTATTGTCCTAGTTAAAAGTTAATTATAGAAAATATTAATTAGATGGCTAACTAAAAATTGTGTTTTATTAGTATAGATAGATACAGATTGATGAGTACCTGTTCATAACAACAGGATTTTATGACGATAAATAGTCATATTTGGGATATTATGGTTACTCATTTTCATCAATTATTAACAATCAACTATTAACTAACACAATAATTAGATGTGGCAAAATGTGCCCAAAATAAAAAAGATTGGCTAAATTGGCACATTTTTAAAAGATTTGGGCACATTTAGCCCCCTCTTTTTTTGAAATGGGTAAGCATATAGCCCATTGAAAACTTAAATGGGCACTAACAAGCACATTTTTTTTTCTCAATTGTAAAACATTACGATCGTTTTAGATTTTTTTTTATATAATATATTTAAGTTTAAGGGTGAAAATCATCAAATAGTAACCAAGTTTGAGATTTGTTCCAATATGATACCTCAAACTTTCTATCAACCATAAAAACCATCAAAGTTTCAAAATTGTTCTATTCTTATGTAATTTTTATGTTAGAGTGACCTGAATGGAACACTTCTCAAACTTGGTTATTATTTTGTGGTTATTGTTTATGTTTAGTCATGCATTAACGGGTTGTACATAAAGTTGGGTGAAATTAGTTAAATTCAGGAGGCAGGTGTTTAAAATTAATGTACAATATGTTAATGCATAAATTGGTACTTTAAGCACAATAATTTTAGAAAATTACATAAGAATGAAACACTTTTGAAACTTTGATGGTTTTTGTGATTAGTAGAAAGTTTGAGGTATCAAATTAGAACACTCATGAAACTTGATTACTATTGGGTGACATATTCCCTTTAATATAAATAAGATATTACGTTCATGGAATTTATTTCGTCGTTATAGGTCTTTTATTAAACGATTTGTATAACATGTGCTCGTTTGGCCCGTGCCCGCCTGTTTTGCCACCTCTAACAATAATATTACAAAGTTGTATAGTAGAGTTTGTGAATAAACTTATAAAAGTTATTAATGTTGAGATTAAATAAAAAAATAATATCTCTTTTTTTTAAGAAATTATACCTAAAAAAGTTGTCAAAACTTGTCGGTGTTTTTTTATAAAATTTGGATGGGAATATTGTTAACTATTTCATGATTAAGGCAACATTGTTTAAAGTTTTGGCCCGAACCACATGAACAAACAGTGTAATTTGCTCTAAGATGTATTAAGTTGTACCAACCTCAAGGACCAACTGCGTAAAAAGTAACAACTTATCCTACAAGTATCTTTCAAAATTATGTTAAGTGTTATTTTAGTTAAAGAGATGGTCATGACAAAATAATACATAATAGAATATCTTGAATTATTCTATAGTTGACTTTGAATATGAAACTTGATGAAGGTTGTGATGCCATCCCATTGGCATGTGAGATCATAAATAGATACATTTGCTAAATTGACTCATGGGATTCCATATTTTACATGTAGTTTAATTACATTATACTTCTTCAATCAACATTGATAAAATTCTTCTATTAACATTCGTAACATGTGAATTTTCTTATATATATATATATATATATATATATATATATATATATATATATATATATATATATATATATATATATATATAGAATCTAGATCAAATAAGATCAAGCTTAAAGTTGTTAAAATGAGATCCAACTAAAATTTGACAAGCGACACTCTCCTTACAACAAAAATAAATTTTTTCTTAACTACAACTAAAATTGTTAAAGTTTTGATAGATTTCTTTTTAAAATTTACGAAACTTAGGTGATACACTTTGATTAAAAGTGTAATGTGTATCAGGTTTTTGTATGTGTATCAGTTTTGGAATATTTATTAGTGCAATGTGTATCAGGTGTATCACTAATCCAAACTCATGTATCATTTGGCTATTAGTTGCTAAAATGTTAATTTGTATTAAAATATTATTTTTATGTGTATTATTGCTAAAATTATTATTTATAAATGTTTTGGTAGTTTTTAGACTTGATCTTATTTTTACAACTTTAAGCTTGATCTCACGTTAACTCTCCCATATATATATATATATATATATATATATATATATATATATATATATATATATATATATATATATATATATATATATATATATATATATATATATATATATATATATATATCACTATACTTATAATGCACAAATGACTCTCTCTCATATTTAATTTTCAGATTTTCAGACTTGCAAGTAATAAAGCATGATGTACAACACATTAAAGCACAAAATTTCAGACTTACAACCACATATGCATAATATACAACACATTGATACACATATTAAATAAAGAAACCACATTAATACTATTAATATGGTCAATTACTACACTATTTAATTCACCCCTACACCAAAATAAACAACAATTTAATCAAGTTACTAAGCCTAACAAACAATAAAAAATTATTAGGAGACATAAATAAAAAATTATTAAAAGAGACATAAATAAATAAAACAAAAAAAACAAAAAAAAAAAAAAAACGCAAAAAAAAAAATAATCGTCGATCTCAGATCTATCTTTGTGTAAAAATCGATTTTTACACAAAGTTAAAAGATCTACCGTGGCTGATTCCGGCGAGTGCGCCATTGCAATAGATCTTGATTCGCCAAAGCTACTTTTTTTTTTGAATTGGAACGTTGTAAACATATAATGTATTGTGTTTTTCAGGTATATGGTGGAGGAAGAAGACAACCTTTTATATCTATCAATCTTTGCTTGAGTTTGTTTACTTTTGTTGATGCTTTGGTTATAACGTCAAAAAGAAAGAAGACGTTATATAAGATAGATCTTGGGGTTTGTATTTGTTTGTTGTGAAAGAAAGAAAGCGATAAACTTTTGTGTGTGCTTGTGATTAGTAGAAGATCTATTTTTTTTTTACTGCGCATGACTTTAGGGTTAGTGTAAGTGTAGTATTGTGATAAAAGATTGGATTATATACCGTAAGTTTAGGGTAAGTATCTCTTGGACTTGGGCTATTGTTTTATTTAGGCCTACTTACCATCCCAAAATTTTTGTTTTATTGTTTTATTTAAAAGAATGAAAAACCAAATAATAAAAATGCACGACGGCATCAGAAATTTGGTGTTGTGCTAGAGAGGGGTGTTTTGAAGTCATAGCCAAAACTGGTGCCATGGAAAAAAGGTGCTGAGGTGGCACAACTTTTTTCTACGGCACCAACTGTACCTAGCGCTCTAATGATGAACAGTCGTGTATGTCGTTTGCTTGGACCACTTGTAGCAGAAAAACAAATACACACATAGCTCTTGCATACCTAGCGTTTGTTATTTAGTAGCCCAAGATATCGATTTGATTGGCTATTGTGTAGTAACCCGTAGCAGATGCAAGAAACAAAAGGGTGTTTGTGTTTTAGTTTGAAGAGAGAAATGAGATGAGAGTGTTGGTGGCTGCATAAATGTGAAGAAGAGAAATAGGGTTAGGGTTAAGTGAGTGAGGGAGTAAGTATTTTTGTTATAAATATTTAGTTTGGGCTTGATACAATTTTTGGGCTGAGTGATAAACTAATAAATAAACAACAAATGAGTACACGTTAAAATGCTTACTCCTTATTATTTATCTAAATACCAATTTTGCAAGTAAACAAATTAGTGCTGCAGAGTTATAATCGTGTATTGTTGAAGGCCACCAAAACCAAGAGCATTTTATACAATTAATACAGTTATTAAAACACCCCTTACATAAGAAATACAAATTATCAAGCATATTATACAACCAAATTAAACACAATTCATGCATTAAATTTCACTACTACAAATAATAAAGCACATTATACAAATATTCAAGCCCAAACGGGCAACAGGCCAAATGGGCTTTGTTGATACAAAAGTTGGGCGTTCCTGGTTTGGAGCTCCGGCTCTCGTACCAATTGAGAATTGCTGCTTGAGACCTGCGCACTAAGAGACAACAGACACCGTTAGGCTTACCGTGGGATTGTCTCCCACGATTATCCTCCGGCGTGAGAGTAAGTAATCGGTTTAGGGTTTAAGGAGAATTAGGGTTTGAGATCGTACCTTAAACGAGGGAAGCTATTCCCTTTATATATGCACGGAATCCTTGTTGGTTCCGTGTTCCTCAACCTTCGGCGTATCCCGCCTAAGTCGGTTGGGAATGATAATCCTCTTATTTGGAAGATATCGGATATCTATTCCGTGAATAGCTTTGGGCTTGGGCCTTCGTGAGCCCAAACCTCTAATCGGTGTAGCACGACTCGTACCGGGCTAAGTTAGTGTTGGACTTTAGCCGGGTTCGTGACCCGGATGTAGACTATACGTCATCAGGCTTAAACCCGAACGGGAGCGGACCAACGGGCTCGAGCCCGAGCAGACACGGGTCAATGGGTTCGAGCCCGAACGGGCACGGGCTATACGAAATTCTTGATAACCGTAAATTTATTATTAAAAAGAACATAATAAACTAAAATACATTATTCATCAAAAAAAATTATTTTAAGGTACCCGCCGCTGCAACGCGCGGATACCCTGCTCGTATATATATATATATATATATATATATATATAGGGGAGAGTTAACGTGAGATCAAACTTAAAGTTGTAAAAATAAGATCAAGTCTAAAAACCACTAAAACATTTATAAATAATAATTTTAACAATAATACACATAAAAATAATATTTTAATACAAATTAACATTTTAGCAACTAATAACCAAATGATACATGAGTTTGGATTAGTGATACACCTGATACACATTACACTAATAAATATTCCAAAATCTGATACACATACAAAAATTTGATACATATTACACTTCTAATCAAAGTGTATCACCTAGGTTTCGTAAATTTTAAAAAGAAATCTATCGAAACTTTAACAATTTTAGTTGTAGTTAATAAAAATTTTATTTTTGTTGTAAGGAGAGTGTCGCTTGTCAAATTTTAGTTTGATCTCATTTTAACAACTATAAGTTTGATCTTATTTAATCTAGATTCTATACATATTGATAACGCTACACGCGTCGTTCGGGGTCAAAGGAACTTCCTTTTCGTCGAGCAAGTTTTTCAACACCCTAGGTAGTGAACCTAATCGTTGTAGTGTAGTATTAGGGTAAGCCACGGGTATTGATATCGTTTTCTAGGGGAATAGGAATGCTAGTAAGAAGTTACTACGCTAAGGTTGGGATTGAGGAAGATTATTTTTTATCTTTTTATATTTTTAAGAAAATGAAAGGTACAAATCTCGGGGTTTGGATTTGGGGGGTTGGTATTTCTACCGATTAATCTACTTATCTAATTATCTAATCTAAGGTGTATGTAGTCTATGTCTAATTATTGTGTGCTCGTATGATAGTTTAAAGATGTGTTTACTTAGGTTTTACTACTCCTTAATTATCTCCTATTGGTGGTTGAATTGTCACGTCCTTATTCTTAATTGCGTTGTGTGTCTAAGGTTGTAGGGTATGCGTTTCTCCCTACTCTTTGAACTTACCAAAGGGTCTCGTCTACAAAACCCACTAGGGATAATAAACTCTTACTCTAAGGCACTCTTTGGATGGTTTAGCTTACAACTACTCAAGGAGTTATATTCTAAGGTTCACAAAGATTTAATCAAGCATTAAGTACACAACGAATGACCTATCGCATTACTAGATCATTAATCAACTAAGATAAGAGACAACCAATCAATATTCAATAATTAATTTTCATATTCCCTAAGCAAACACACAAGTAAATTAGCCGGACATGGAGAACATGCAAGCATACACACAAATAATCAAAAACATAATTGTATTAATAAAGTAAAACACTTATCTTGGTGTAAGATAGGGTTTGGAACCCTAAAATACTATACAAGACAGCCTTGGTTCGGTTTAGGTTTTTACTCCAAAAGACTACACATAAATACTGAAAAATTCGGATTCTATATATAAGATTACACATGTGACGGCGTCACCTTATTTTTTTGTGACGCTGTTGTGTCGCCGTCATTAGGGCTTCGTCTTGGCCACGTTAGACTTGCGACGACGTCACCTTATGCTTGTGACGCCGTCCTCTTCAGCTTCTGACGCCGTCTGGATTGCATCTAGGCCGTCTGAGTTGCGACGGCCTACTCTTTTATAACTTGACGTCGTCACTTAAAAATAGGAGTTTTGGCTTCTGTCCCGTCACAAAATCCTCCGACGGCGTCGCGTATAAGCTGTGACGCCGTCACCTTATGTTTTCAGCAGCTTTGAGTGTCTCGGTTCTGAATTTGGCCATTTTCTTCGTATATTCGCGCCTTTTCGTCCAAATAAGTGCCATTCCAGCATTTTGCCTTCAAGAGACCTAAAAAGTGAAAAGGAACGATATTAAGCAATAACGGATACAAAAGTGATCAAATAAGGGCTTAAACGACCCCTCAAAAAGGTACCTTTTAAAACCTTATCAAATATCCCTACACTTGGTATTTGCTTGTCCTCAAGCAAATGTGCTTTTAGCCAATTAATTTATAAGTTAGGGGTCATGAAGCATTGGTTTAAAACAGTCCACAACACATATAAGCCCCGCAAAAGTCATAACAAGCATGGAAATTACATACTAGCACCTCACATGGGGTGTTTGGATACTCACATCTCTCTCGGGTGTATATGAAATATAACAAATTGGAAATGGAAGATAAACACTCATTAACCGGTCCTAGTACATAGATTACCATAGGCTTGAGAATAGATCAAACCTCCATCACTTTGGCTTAAGCACCTAGGAAAGACTATCAAAAAGGTCTTTAAAGGGTTGTAACGTTAGGCTTACGGTAGGGAAACAAAGGGTTTGGTGGGATAGGCTATATAGTGGTGGCAAGTCAAAAATCTCTATGTTAAATGCATACGAAGAATGGCGTTGCTAAGCCAAGACTCGACACTCTAGACTCTAGCTAACTGAAATAAACAAACGTAAATTTAAAAGATAGATGTAGGATGGTAGCCCGTATGTTCTTTTTTTTTTTTTTTTTTTTTTTTTTTTTTTTTTTTTTCACTCTATTTTTTTCTTTTCTCTTTTTCTCTTTTTTTCGATTTTTTTTTAATCATACACTTTTACTCTACCATCCTCTACGGTAACATCAAAATGATAGGGATTTATAGGCACATCCCTACACTTGAGTTTTTATTACTCTAACACTAATTTGACCCGAATTGAAAAGATCAAAACACTTGGGGTACATTATTACGCAAACAAAAGGAATTTGAATTTAACGTTCCCTTCCCGTCATTTCATAAACTTTAACTTTTCCCATGAGTCCCAATGGTCCCAAAACTGTATACAAAGGATATGACTCGACTTAGCAACTCATGCAAGCAACCAGATAATTGAACTAAGGGTTTAGGGTGATAACAATAATTCACTAAAAGTGAGTGCATACAAGGTAGGCTAAGGCGATTTAGGTGTATATTTGGGGGTGGGGTGTAAACAATGCTCTTCATTGATATTCCGGAAAAACCGAAATATCACGAGAACCGCGAAAAAGATAGGCTCAGAGGGGTTAACTAGGGGTATCGTGTACTAAAAATGAGTACAACGCAAAGGGCGTGGGGGAATTACTCAACCGAGGTGGAAGAAGTAATTATATTACGGGTATCAAACAAGGGTTATCCTAATGCCTCTTATCATTTAGTTATTCCTAACTACACAAGTGTAGTCTTACTAGCGATCTCGGGATGCATCACAAAACAAGTTCTAGAATCTATTATACTACCGGTTCACACACTAAGCATTAAAGATGAATGCTTTAATTCCTACTAATCTAAGGGCGATCCTCACATTTTGGGTGGATTTTAGGTGGTAAAGGGTTTTTGTGCTAGTCATGCAACTTCCTATCCGTGAGACGCTTTTGTTAAAACTAATGGCACACTCCTATATGTCATGAAAAATTTTAAATTTATTGCCAAAATTACCCTAACCGACATTTTCTCATGGTTTATTACACAAATACAATTGGACAAAGCAAATATTCAAGGATAAGAATAGTTTCAAAGTTCCCGTTTTATTTTCCCTCCCTACACTTAAACTGAACATTGTCCCCAATGTTCCCCGAAAGTATCAAAGTTATGATAATGGAAGGTAATTAAAAACGAAAGAAACTAGTACTCCCCTGATTAGCTCGGTAGGATCCGTGTGTGAAGTAGTGGTTAAATCCTTTCCAAGAAGAATTTATGCGTGAAAAGCTCCTTCCAATCTTATGTAACTTCTTCTTGATAAATTAAACCTGCATACTTGAAGAAAACAAACGAAACCTTCGCGTAAAATCGGCGGTAATAATATATATAAGACTCGATTTAAACTAGGATATAATGCTTGTGGAATGGATGTTTACAGAATTTCTGGAAAATTAAGACCTGGAAAATTCTAAATTTTTTTTAAGTAGCTCAGAAAACGAAAAAAAAAGTAATCTGTTGTTTTTACTCCTTCATGACGTCGTCAGGTTGCGATCCTGATGCCGTCAGGTTATCCTGACAAAAACTGGTCTGCGATTTTCTGGAAAATTTACATCTTTAGAATCTGGAAAAATTTCTGCAAAACATCCATTATGACTCGATACAAGCATTTGACTCGAACAAACACACATATATATCTTTTAGTTAATTGTTATTCTCATGTTTACGTTTCTTTTGAAAACGTGTGTAATCCTACCTACACTTATCCCTTATGTAAAATACCTTTATATGCAATTAAGACGAGGTTTAAAACAAAATAAAGCATTTTTACAAATTTAAACATGAGAATAAACAATCAATAAAAGACATATGACACTAACAAGCAAACAATTAAGCATGGGTTGCCTCCCACGAAGCGCTTTTCTTTATTTAAGAGTCTTTAACTAGACTCGTAGTCGTGCTCCTACGTGACTTCATTACCGCCACCTTGACGGTCTCTAATGGGGGATTCCATGTTGTAGAAGTGCCCTATGATGCACCTCTCTAAGAGTTCGTCCTCTCCCCACTCGGTCCTATATTTCGGTCCTAAGTTCAAGCAATCCTTATAGAATCCGAAAATCTTAGCCATAACATAATCTACTCCTTTTTCTCTATCCTCATCATTCCTATAATAGACCGACAGTTTAAGTTCCTTTTCATCATTATAGAGTGATAAAAACTTCTCAATCTTAAACGGCATATGGTAAGCTATGTCATCGGTCTCATCCTTGAATCGCACTACTCCTAACGAGGGATCATAGGTCATCCCGGTGCTTTCTATGAAAGGTTTTCCTAGAATAACGTGGGACAAGCTAGGGTCTATGGCCGTGCTAATATCATCCACAATTATAAAGTCCGTAGAAAACGTGAAACTACCTACATAAACGGGCAATCCCTTAACTCTACCAAAAAATTTGCACTTAACCCTAGGATTATCGGGGTCTTGCCTAGTTGGAATAGGCTTCTTCATTACCCAATTGTAGTAGGTGCTAGTCATTATGTTGATTATCGGGCTTTTCCTAACATACATGTGACGGAGGTCACGCACTAAGTAAGGGTGGCGAGATAGTTCTTCTTCCGTAGGAAACTTATTGAAATAGTCATTGTCTACTTCATCTACTTCCTCGGTTGTTTCATTATTTTCAAGTGTATGGTCCTCTTCGTCATTTGTTCCATTAGGTTTCACTAAGGCGATGGTATTGACGAATTGAACGTGCTTAGCTAGCTTACTTGGGTCCTTAATCTCTACACCGGAAGGCTCGGGAGTTGAGATAGCACTAACCTTCCTATCACAATTGGTTATGGCTTTCAAAAGGTTGTCTATCTTCCTATCCATTTCGGCTTGTTGTTGGTTAAAGCGGTCCGAGAGCTTAGCTATTTGGGCTTCTTGGGATGCAACTTGGTTCTGCAACATCCCTTCGATGTTTTGTTGGTTAGGACCGTTAGGTGGGGGCCATGAAAAATCATTGGAAGTGAATTCTTTGGTTTGTCCCCAGTAGAAGTCGGGCTTGCCTTTCCAAGCCTCTCGGGTTTCATTGAAATTCCTAGGTCCGGGTATTGTCGGGAATCTTCCTCCCGTTCTATTAATACGCGAGGATGCGTAGTCAACGGAAGCATGTTCAGGGGATCGGGTGCTAGTGCGCGTGTTATGAGGATCACAAAACGGCTCACACGAGGAAGAAACTTTGTTCACATGGTGTGAAGACTTAGGATTTTCATAGGAACTCATTAGGAATTTTACTTGATCTTCAAGTTCAATCATCCTACGGTCGGAAGGTTGTGAGTCAATGGGAGGCAAGGAGATTGCCTTAACGGTTTTGGGCAGTTCACGGGGGTCATCCCAACTTTCGTTGTCATAGAGGGCAAGGTCCTCTATTATACCCCATGATTCTTCCGTAGTGAGATCACTAAGTTTTCCACCGGCCGCTTGGTCAATGGATTGCTTGGTGGGGAAGTTGACATGATCATAAAAGATTTGGACTTGGAGCCAAAGATCAATGCCGTGATGAGGGACTTTATGAAGTAAGTCCTTGAATCGAGTCCATGCTTCGTAGAGAGATTCACCCTGACGTTGTTGGAACATCAAGATGTCATTCCTAAGCTTAGTGGTTCTCCCCGGTGGGAAAAATTGAGCAAGGAAGCGAGAGGTAAGATCATCCCAACTTGAGATGGAGCCGGCGGAAAGTCGCTCAAGCCAATTACTAGCTTGGTCCCGTAGAGAGAATTGGAAGAGACGCAGGCGCGTGGTCTCCCGAGTAGTAGCATCAAGGTCGATGGAATCGACAATTTTAAGGAAATCCCTAAGATGCTGATTTGGATCTTCGGAACGTAGTCCATGGAATGCACATCCGTTTTGCACCAACCAGATGGTATCGGATCGTAGGGCCGTAGTTTGGGCTTGGTCGGGAAGCGCAATGGTGTTCCTATAGCCTAAGTGGCTTGGTCTCGAGTATTCACCAAGAGTACGGGCTCTTGGCGGGTCATTTGGTGGTGGGTTGATGAGTGGTGGTTGGTTATCACCTTCCATGATGAAAAGTGATGGGATTACGAACAAAAGTCACGAAGAAGGGGGATAGACTAATAGAAAGCTAAAAATGAGAAAAATTTACTTGATAGGAATCAAGCAAAGAAACCTAAATGAGGTGGACTACTAACTAGCTATTCTACTCCCCGGCAACGGTGCCAAAAACTTGATAACGCTACACGCGTCGTTCGGGGTCAAAGGAACTTCCTTTTCATTGAGCAAGTTTTTCAACACCCTAGGCAGTGAACCTAATCGTTGTAGTGTAGTATTATGGTAAGCCATGGGTATTGATATCGTTCTCTAGGGGAATAGGAATGCTAGTAAGAAGTTACTACGCTAAGGTTGGGATTGAGGAAGATTATTTTTTATCTTTTTATATTTTTAAGAAAAGGAAAGGTACAAATCTCGGGGTTTGGATTTGGGGGGTTGGTATTTCTACCGATTACTCTACTTATCTAATTATCTGATCTAAGGTGTATGTAGTCTATGTCTAATTATTGTGTGCTCGTATGATAGTTTAAAGATGTGTTTACTTAGGTTTTACTACTCCTTAATTATCTCCTATTGGTGGTTTAATTGCCACGTCCTTATTCTTAATTGCGTTGAGTGTCTAAGGTTGTAGGGTATGCGTTTCTCCCTACTCTTTGAACTTACCAAAGGGTCTCGTCTACAAAACCCACTAGGGATAATAAACTCTTACTCTAAGGCACTCTTTGGATGGTTTAGCTTACAACTACTCAAGGAGTTATATTCTAAGGTTCACAAAGATTTAATCTAGCATTAAGTACACAACGAATGACCTATCGCATTACTAGATCATTAATCAACTAAGATAAGAGACAACCAATCAATATCCAATAATTAAGTTTCATATTCCCTAAGAAAACACACAAGTAAATTAGCCGGACATGGAGAACACGCAAGCATACACACAAATAATCAAAGACATAATTGTATTAATGAAGTAAAACACTTATCTTGGTGAAAGATAGGGGTTGGAACCCTAAAATAATGTACAAGACAGCCTTGGTTCGGTTTAGGTTTTTACTCCAAAAGACTACACATAAATACTGAAAAATTCGGATTCTATATATAAGATTACACATGCGACGGCGTCACCTTATGTTTTGTGACACCGTCGTGTCGCCGTCATTAGGGTTTCGTCTTGACCACGTTAGACTTGCGACGGCGTCACCTTATGCTTGTGACGCCGTCCTCTTCAGCTTCTGACGCCGTCTGGATTGCATCTAGGCCGTCTGAGTTGCGACAGCCTACTCTTTTATAACTTGACGTCGTCACTTGAAAATAGGAGTTTTGGCTTCTGTCCCGTCACAAAATCCTCCGACAGCGTCGCGTATAAGCTGTGACGCCGTCACCTTATGTTTTCAGCAGCTTTGAGTGTCTCGATTATGACTTTGGCCATTTTCTTCGTATATTCGCGCCTTTTCGTCCAAATAAGTGTCATTCCAGGATTTTGCCTTCAAGAGACTTAAAAAGTGAAAAGGAACGATATTAAGCAATAACGGATACAAAAGTGATCAAATAAAGGCTTAAACGACCCCTCAAAAAGGTACCTTTTAAAACCTTATCACACACACACACACACACACACACACATATATATATATATATATATATATATATATATATAGTGAAACTTTATTTTCAGAACCTAGTTTAACTGCGAGAACTGCGAGAACTCTTTTTTAACCATTAGATTAGTTGATCAATGGTCAAAATTAAAAGTGGCAGTTTTGTAAATAAAAAGAAGAAAAGAAATATCTGATAAAATTGAAAAGGGTATTATAGGCATTTAAAAAAAAATTATCACCCACGTTATTTTTTATTTTTAACCTTTTAACCACCCATTTCTTTCTCTCTATCCACATAAAACACTTCCATCTCTTTCAAAAAAACCCTCTCTCCCCTGCAACCCTAATTCACAACCGCCGCCGGTAGGAGTATTATCCACCATAGTTGCTCCGATCTCTGGGCGTCATCTAATCACACTTACACCATCATCTCGTTTCTTTAATCACATCGTAAACCGATTATTGAATTCGCCTTATTTTTTTGACATCTTAAACCACCGTCTCGTTTGTTCATCAATCGGGGATATATGACACCATTTGTCACTAATTAAAGGTTTGCTTTTTTTTTTTTTTTTTTTTTTTTTTTCATATTGAATCTGCTTTATTTTTTGTTTTCTTAAAGTTGATTTTGATTTCGGTTTTTCTTTAAAAACAAATCGTTTACAACTTATCTAATTTGAATGATTGTTTTTTGTTTTTTTAATCTCAGATACAAAATAGGTAATTGAATTATGGTATTTTGACTTTTTTATGTTTTTTATTTTGTATAACTTAGTCAAGTTTGGGTAATTAATTGTTGATTTGTGTACATGTTATATAAAGGTTTTGGTAAAATTGAAATGAATGTATATACACGTTTGTTATTGTTTTTTGTTGGTTGGTACTAGTACTTTACGGTTTGGAGTCGATGGAATTAAAAAAACGTTACAGGTGGATACGGGTTCTCGGCTTTTCCATGTTAGTCTGGGTTGTAGTTAAGTCTCACCTGAATTTTGGTAATTGGTTTAATTTAATATGAAAGGCCATTAGTTATGCTTGAATAAGTATTTATGAGTAGTTTGTTACTGAATTGTTTGAAACTAGGTAGAATGGTATTTCAACTAAAAAAAATAAAGAAATAAGGCTACAAGATGTTATCACGGTGCATACATGTTTTAAGGAACGGTGCATACCTGTTTATTAAATGAGATAGTAAATTATTTTTAAGGAATAGTGCATACGTGTTATAAGGAATGGTGCATACGTGTTATTGGTTTTTTTTTCAATGGTACATACGTGTTTTAAGGAACGGTGCACATATGTTCGAAAGAATATGATGTGAAACTACTTTTTCAAAACCGTCCCACATATTTAGGACTCAATCAGTTAATTCATCTTTTTTTCAAAACCCAATTTATCTTTTTCCAGCCGACACAAAAACTCCATCATCCCCACACGCAAAAAAGCCACTGTAGAACCAAGAACACCTCCTACCATAGACGAAAACTATTTTCGATTCACCAAAACCATACTCTCCTGTTCGTTTTATAGTTTTTTTTTTCTTGGTATTTAATCATACATCTTTGTTTATCAGATCGGATGGCTGTGTTTTCGAATCTGGACGTTTTCATTTATAGAGTTTTGTTTCCGTTATAAAACAAGGTACTCGATTATGTTACGAATTACGAGGTTTGTTTTTTAAACTGATACTCAAATCATTTATGTGGTCGATATTTTAGTTTTATAGTTGTATTTTGGGTTATGGTGTATTTCTTCAATGATGGGTCTTTCTTTGATTTCATTAATTTGGTATACATGAATATTTTTTTTAAGGTTCGTATGCACTGTTGGTAATTAAAGGACTGATTTGAAGAAAGACCAAAAAGGATATGTGTAAACATTCATTAATGTTTTTCTTAAGGTTTATCTACAGTGTTGATTTCATAGGTGTTATCTATTTGTGGATATCGATTATCTGTACATTTTTTTTTTCCTAATGATAATCGATTTGAGTGTGTTAAGGAATGGTACATACATGTTTTAAGGAATGGTGCATACATTTTTGTGTAGAAAAAAATTAATAAAAATGGTGTGCATACATGTTTTAAGGAATGGTGCATACATGTTTATGTAGAAAAAAATCAATAAAAATGGTGTGCATATGTGTTTTATTGTTCATATAAAATCAAAGATAATATAAAATGGTGTGCATATATGTTTTAAGAATGATACATACATGTTTCAAGGAATGGTGCATACATGTTTAGTGAAACGTGCACATGTGTTTCAAGTATAATATTTGTGTGTTGTTTAGTTATATTTGTGTGTGCTTGTTTCAGGTTCATGAAGATGATAATAGCATTGAAGACTAACAAGTGGATGCACAATAGATGCTTGAAGACAATTTGTAGCTTTGATAAGAAACAATTATTGCATATGTATTTTTTGTACTTGTAATCAAATCAAATGAAGTGTAACGTATATGTATATAAATCTTGTTTTTTATATAGGTTTATATTCTTTAATTTTTGTATCAAACTTCAAAAAGAATAGTGGCTAGTTGTACGTCGAAAAATATTTGTTAGGGGGTATAAATATCTAAAGAATTGTACAATAGAAACATACATGCACCTCATCTTTAAAAAAAAAACATGTATGCACCTCTAACATTCCGAAACCATGAAACATACATGCACCTCGTCTTTTAAAAAAACATGTATGCACATGTAATATTCTGAAACAACGCAAAAAAAAAAAAAAAAAAAAAAAAAAAAAAAAAAAAAAAAAAAAAGTCGGTATTTAATTAAAAAAAACTCAAAAAGAATATAAAAATTGTATTTTACTATAATACCCTTATGGATTAATAATAATTCTTAATATTAAAAAAAATCTCATTGGTTTAGAGGAGTTCTCGCAGTTCTCGCGGTTAAGAAGGGTTCTGAAAATAAAGTCCCTCTATATATATATATATATATATATATATATATATATATATATATATATATAAAGATAAATATCCGTAAAAATAATAAAAATATTTTTTCTTTTTTTTAAATTCTCCAAAAATTCCAAAAAAATTCCACAAGATCGGGTATGTTGGTGCATAAAACTTTTGTGAAAACATTTTTTATAATTTTGAGTTTTGATACGTTTTTTTTAATGCACAAAAACAAATTTTGATGCACAAAATTTTCAACTTGTTTTAGTTAGATGCGCAATGTTATTTTGATGAAAAAAGTCAAAAGAAGTTGGGTGCAAAAGCCAATTTTTGATGCACAATAAAACGATTTAATGCGCAAACGTATTTTTTCATAATTTTTTTTGGGAAAAATATCCAACTTTAGAAAAAATTTTTTCACAACTTTTTCATGCACCATCATACCCGATATTGTGAAATTTTTTGGGAATTTTTCGAGAACTTTTTTTGAAAAAAATCTTTTTATATTTTTACGGATATTTGTCTTTTTATTTGATCTTTATCCTCTATATATATATATATATATATATATATATATATATATATATATATATATATATATATATATATATATATATACTAGTTTTCGAAGCCCGCCCAATGGGCGAGCATGACTTATAATTATTTGTTTTTTGTTAACTGAAATACATTTTTTAGAATTATCAAACAATATTATAAAACAATTGTTTTTTTTTTTTTTTTTTTTTGTTAAAAATTATAAATAATTGTATGGTTTGCATGGATGGTCACGTCCCTTTGAAATAGGGCTTCTTTCAATGAATTAGCAGCCTCTAGGACAGTTGACTTTTCTTGCAGTTCAATCAAACATTAATCTAATTCATTTGTTTTCTCAACAATCACGAACTTAATGTGTTCAGAGCACACATTTTTTTTTAAATCTGTCCATACTACATTTCTTTATAACATTATGATATGACTGATTCTAAGAAATCTTACCAATCCATACTACATTTCATTGTAGATTTATCTTGCAGTATGGACCACATTTGTTTTTTTTTTAAAACCTATCGTCAGCTTCTATTATACCGTAATCTATTATGTCGTAATCTTTTCGAAACAAATTTCTAGCAAATCCACATATAGTTTGATTGTAAATAAACAATGTAAATAAAGATAACCACAAGTACATATTCAGATAATTTATTGAGGGACTACTAATCAATGATATCCATTTTGATACAGAACCATCATCTTTTGTAACCAAAATACGTTTTCAAATCATCAAATGGACTACTTAGTATTTCCCAAAATATAACATTCAAACTAAACATTACCATCAAACATAATAACTAAAACCATGAGGAGCGAGCACACATCAACTGGTCTCACTACTCCTATCTACTTAATCTCGTTCTCCTAGGACATGCTCATCTATCTACTTAATCTCTTTCTACTAAGACATGCACATAGCTTATTTAGAGCAATAAATATTACCAAAAAATAGCATATAATTGGCAAAAATCAGCTTAAATTATTGAGCAAAAAATACAAGCTAAATATAGCGTACTAAAATAGTTTTAAAGCAACCAAACACCCATGTATAAACTTCAATAAAAGTGAATTATAACCTTATAAATTTATGATATTTAGATTAAAATAAATACTATTACTTTCAAGGGCTAACCTTGAGATTTTGTGAGCCTCTAAGCAGCTGCAAGGGAGTGAAACATCGCTTTACCTTTAAAACTGTTTTTTTTCTACGTTTGTCTAACTCGGGTTGAACATCTTTTAGAGCAATTTTGATAAATAGAACATTGAAGTGGATGACTTTAAGCTTCTCATTATATAAAAGCAATTGTCAAAAACAATGAAGCTATTTTGTTTCTAAGAGACTATCCAAGGTGACCAGAGCACCATTGACCTACTTATACATACTTTCTTTTCGCGCGAAATTTGAAATATCTTTTTGTGCAAACAAAAAAAGACTTGTATTTATACCTTTCAGAATTTGCCTCTTTCTTGTAGTAATAAGCACAATTTTTCAAACTTTAAGTAGTATTAAACAATAATAAGCTTCAACTTACCAAACTTTCAGTAGCACAACTTGCCAATATGCATAACCAATTTTCCATAGAGATAACAATGACCAGATGACTCTTGTAAACTTGAAAGCTACTAAAAGGGGAATAGAGGAATGGGACAGATCAAAGAGTGATATGTTGTTTTATGTATGGGATACTAAAGGTAAGTTAAAAACGGAAACAACATTTATTCCAGACGAAATTTGAAACCACATAATGGACTTCTAAACGTTGCACTCACCTTGATGTAATATTAAGGAAGATTTAGGCAATTAGTACATGATATGACCCTTAGAGAATGATGTTCAGTGGTGGTCACAATATATATTTTTCACAACCGTTCAATGAACATCTACAAAACATTGGTTTCGATTCAGCCTAGCCCATATCGAATCAGTAACCCAACCCACCAAATCAACCCATATTACCACCTCTAGATCTAGTACTTGGTTCCAAATTTATAAATAAATCATTTTCATATCAGAAGCAAGTACTTCACTTCGAAAAGATCTTTTCATATGGGCGATAGCAATCTCCACTACAGTAAATGTGCTCTCTTGTTCATCCTTTTTTTTCTTCAATGTCACAGTTACAACAATGAAATAACAATAAAAGTCTAATTTAAACAACAACCGAGTCTAAGAATCAATAGCTAAATATAGACCATTCACATAATATCATGTGTCGCTACAGTAATTTCACTAATGAACCGCTTCAATAAACCACACTCTCAATCCAAATTTAGCAAAATTCATAACGAATTAAAGATAGCATATTTGTTAAAAAATAATTTTAATAAAAGGAAATCAATAAAAACCCTGAAATTTATATTGAAAATAAGGACTTTATAAATCGATTAACACAAATATTTATTATAATCGAATTAAAAAAATGAACAAACCTAGTTAGGGATTAAAAAAATGTATATATAGATTTTTAATAGCTGGTTCATGAATCAGTGCATTAAGTGTTGGTACATTAATCAAAACCCAAATTCAATATGTAAATAAAAACTATTGGTTCATACCTTACAATGATATTTGATTGTGAATCGTTAAGTCGACATATGAATCATCAACCTGCAAAATGTTATTTTAAATCCACATACAATAATCAAAACTGCTGGTAAAATACCTTTTGTATGAAGTCATGATAATAAGTTAATTATTGTTATGATTTTGTGGTTATTTAGGATCAAAGTGATCTGAGTTAGAGAAGAATATATAAAGTTTATGTGACTAAACCGATTATCTAGAGCCCATACCTAACCATCTGGTAACTTAATTTGTAGTATGAGTTATGAAGAGACCTACATGTTGTTTTAACATTCATTACAACAAACATGTGTTTAAAGTAGACGACTAATCTGCAAAAAAACTATCTAATATCATTTTGAATCACCAATACTTTATAGCAGCCATAGAATGACGTCACAAGTTGTATACAGTGCTAGTGCCATTTGCACAAAGCTGCAAGAATAGTATGATTTATAAAACTATCTACTTTGATTGCTACAATCATCTTAGTGGTTAAAGAAGAACTAAGGTAGAGATGCTATCCGAGGAAGATTCAACAGCAATTCCCCAACAGAGTCGTTCCTGGGTATGCCAGGTGTCTTCTTATAGTCATCCTAGAGAATGGGAGAATCTTGTGGAACATTGTTCCCGGTTACTGATTCAACAAAATGATTTGTTTCAAAAATACTCTTTTCTGCTATTAGTTTTCCGTTGCCACCATCAGTTGCCTTTGTGCCCTTTGAATCATGAAGTGTTGTAGGGTCCTTTTGTAAAAGACAACAAAGTGAATCCACTCTTGACATAATGGATTTCTCATCAGAAGTGCACGATCCATACTGAGCATCGTTACATAAGCATCGGCTGATGTCTTCAAGAATTTTTAGGCTATCTTGTTCTTCATGGGAAAGAGGATGGTCGTCACCAGATGTTCTGTTTTTTGTAATTCTGTTTACAATGTGATTTACCAAATCACTCATTGACATAGACGGTGTAGACCCGACACTTGCATCTGATCCCACGAGCCTAGTCCCTTCAAGTTTTTCATTTCGGCAATTCTCATTTCTTCACTTGCTGATGTGTCCCTCACTGAGCTTGGTGAAGGTGTTTCTCGAAGGAATTCTGAAGGTCTACCAGCATGATCATAAAACTCGCTTCTAGATGAAGAGGATTGGCCTCCTAATGATGTGGTACCACGCACGTCATGGGTCGAAGTCCCTTCGCTACTTAAATTATGTTCAATGGATTAATTTGGTTCATCAAACACTGATTTTCTTGCTTCAAAGTATGGAGACTCCAATTCAACCTCTGCTTGTTGACTTCAAAAATTAAGATGAGGGTCACATTGAATGAGCTTTTCATAGTGCTTGCCTAATAAATCTTTTGGACATTACAGACAATGGCGCCTGTGTAAGCTAGCTTGTCCACCTGTAAAGTCGGATGCAGCCTGCCACAACATGTGTTTTCTAGGCTGGGGATTTGTTTCTCTAAAGAAGAGAGGCTGCCTAGTTAGCACTATATCTAGAGTTCCTGGGCCATCATCCGGATAAGTCGCCTTGAGAGCCATAATGTCCGACCATTGAATTTCAATCTTATTCTTGTGACCACCATCAAGAACTTTACTACTCATTAAAGTAAGTGTTGTTACATGAACTGGAAATTGAAGGTGGCGGCAACGGAAGGTGACGTCGAATGTTTTATTACAATCTTAGAGGAAGTTTGTGAGGAACAACAACTGCAACTAGATACAATTCTTGAGCAAAGGGATTACAAAGGAAACACTTGTGTGCATATAACAGCCTACCATGGAAGACATGAACTCATTGGCTTTCTAACCACGCTTTCAGCATCCAGGAAATTCTTTTAGCAGACAAATGATGTAGGCGATAATGCGTTGCATACAGCTGCAAAAGCAGGACATATCTCTGTTACAGATCTTCTCAGAAGATATGGCAAAGCGGCTTATCTAAACTACATGGGCAAAGAGAATGGAAAAGGTAATGTGCCGTTACATGAGGCTTTACTTCATAATAATCAACACGTGGTTGATTTTTTATTTCACTATGGTGCACATCACTCATTCTGTCTTAACAAAGAAAGAAAGTCCCTATTTTATCTCTGTCTAGAAGCGGGAAATATCAAGACCTTTGATGCTATGTTAAAAGCTGATACTTGGACATCTACTGATTTCGATTACATGATAGAGACTCAATTTATGAAAGGAAAGTCAGTGCTTCATGCTGCTATTTCAAGGAAAGATAAAGGTAAACAAACCACACATACATGTTCTATCGAGAGAGAATTGAAGAGCTTAAGATATAATGTTTTAAATCAAGCAAACTCATTCAGAGTTTAATTAGTTTTAAGATATTTTACAATTAAATGGCTTAAGTCAAATAGTTTTTATGTACTTTTTCTAAGCATACTTGGACTACCATACATAATAAATTAGGAGTGATTTATTATTTTTGGCTATTTATTGTTGGATATCATAGTTGGTGGCCTCTTTCATTATTGAAGTACAAATGAAACTTTTATAGTTGTTTGCTGTGTAGTTTATTCAAGCTTATGTTTCGCAAAGTAACACTTCGCCACCAGGTCCCCTTCATGTTTAGACGTATACTCCCAGATACCAATCCTTAAAACCATAGCAGGAAAGTCAGACGCCTTCAGCTTATCAGTCGTAGCAGAAGCAGCAACGCTTTTCTGCTCTTTCGTCTGCAGTCCTCCACTATTGGAAGAAGAGTTAAGCCTCATTTGAATCAAATCCAAAAGAGAAGGCAACTTCCTTAGACGCAACCCCAATGGACTCGGCTCATCTGACGGATTCACTTGCATTAGCCCCATTACATTAAAACCACCACCAAACTCATTCTTAGATCGTTTGTTAGGATGATGATGATCATAATCATCATTAGTGATCTCTCTTTTCACCGGAGACATCTGTCAACTTCGCCGGTGATTTGATCGATGTCTGTGTATGAAAACCTAATTTTGGAATGAATGATGAGCTCATTATAGTTTGAAGTTGGCGGGTTCTTGATGTGGGTTTGACTTTTATTGTCGAATTTTTTGACCTCCTCATTTTGACCCATAACAATCATCCCACTTGAAATGATGCTTATCCTCAAGCATCTAAGCATTCAAATCACTGACATAACCTTCCTTATTCCTTTAATCGTCCTCCCATTTTCTTGAGCCAAACACCCCCTAAGAAAAAATCAGCAACCTGATACTTAGATGTAGGTAGTACTGGACCATGTACTGAATGATCAAGATCAAGCACCGCAGTGTCTCCTCGTTCAGGCAGTCGATCAAGTACTCGTTCAGGTACTTCAGTGTTTCCACGTTCGGGAATTCGATGAGGTACTTCAGCGACTACATGTTTAGGTACCGGATCAGGTACTTTAGTGTCCACTCGTTTAAGTACTGGTTTAGGTATAAAACAAGAAATGAAATAAAGCAAATAAAAGGTATAGTTGTGATCAATAGGGTAAAAGTGTGCTAACCTAGTTACTCATCCTATCATGTTATGTTAACGTCTAATTACATCCAATTGATTCAAGTGGGGGTTTAGGTCGCTAGGACTGCATTTGGTCAGTTCGTCCTAACCTATCAACAAAGGTTTCCACCAGAGATCAAGCTACTACCCTTGAAAGTCCAGTTGTTTTTAGTCCCCTAAGCCAAGTCATTAAGTTTCGCTATATGCAAGATTCATAACAATGAGTGCCCGGGCGCTAGCATCTTAGACACTCATCCCTAACTTCTTAAGTTCATCCAAACGACAGGTGAAGCAATGTAATCAAAAACATAACAATTAAGGAATCATAACTAGGCTAGCACCAAAGGTGCTTAGCCGATCATATTAAGAGAAACAATCAATTCAATGTTTGACATAATGAAATACATGAATCGAAAGTAAAAAGAAATATAATCGCTAATGCTTCTCATTAGGGAGTGATTTCTCCCTTGGAGATGGCTCCGTATGCTCTTCTATATCTGCCTTTGTGTGACATATTGGATTTCATAAACACACTAAACCATAAGATCAAATAGGCGTACAAAGAGTTCTAGAGAGAGAAATTTAGAAGTTTAGGGAACTTTAGTGAGAGAAAGAAAAGTCTTATTATGAGCTCCAACTCTCTACCTTGGGAGGTAGAGAGTATTTATATTCATTACATAAATCGCCACCTATCGGGCTGTGGATCAGGCATACAGTGGTTAAAGACCCGTCCGTCCTTCACGATGTTACTTAAACTAAATACTACTTAACTTATAATAATCTACGACTACAAGCTTTCTAACGATTACATATACTTGAGGTGACCGACTCTTTAATAACTGGATTTACTAAATCCTAACAATCTCCCCCTAAGGGAGGTCACCTCAAGATCACCTCAAACATACATTGAATACAAATAGATTTTACATAAAGATTGTTCTTGCATTCTTGTTACTGTTCTTTGCTCTGTAGCTCGTAGTCTTTGATTCTTTATTTTTACATGTTTGAATAATCTGAGTGGAGGTCTTTAACTGATCCACGTGATGATGAGTTTTGAGCTAGCTTTGAGATCATCAGCAATAATACATCTCTAACTCTTCCATTGTGGTGTTGTGACTTATGGACCGACATGCTCACATTCTGGATCATGATATATTCTCATCAGAGTAGCGAAAGCTTTCGTTGATTCATGATATTGGCAGCAACGTAGCAGAAGCATGGAGTGAAAATATCAGAGTCATTGATGCACTAATCATGATTTCTTTAGAAATGAATGTGTAGTGTGAGCATGCGGCTATAGATTGAGCGCTTCATTTTGATCAGCTGCAAACGTCGGGTGTTCCTGCATAAAACAGTTAGCAATAAAGCGCACAAGAGTGTCTTTGATCACTTTTGTAGAATTGAGGTACACGGCCCACGGTTCCCCGTTGATCAGTACAAGTACTGCCTGTGATCAGGTAAAATTCCAAAGAATTTCCTTGATAGGGTTTCGCATCTGCTCTAGCTGTTCTCAAACCGGAACGTCTCAAAGAAGACAACATGGAGTGAGTGAACCAGCGAAATGAGATTCACTGATTGATGAAAAGAGATTTGAAAAACAATCGTGTATTGCTCAATAGAAATTGTTTTTGCAATACAACGAAGGTTTTAATGAAAATCAATTATCAATCATAAACACCTTTTATCTTGAGAAATAAGTACACAGTCGATGTGCAAAAGAAAAGAGTTTTTAGGCACAACGACCGGTTTTTCAAAGATGTGACAACTGAACAGAAACAATGGGGCGCTTCAATCTTTTGAATCAATCCTGGTTCAGGTTATGGATTGACGGATACGGTTGATCGATAGAATAGATCTCACATGCCACCTACCAGGAGCTTGTTTGATGTTGGCTCCAGAAGGCTTTCCATCTTCATTGTGAATATGTTTGCATATCACTCGGATGTTCTGGCAATACCACAAGGATAATGCGTAGGACTCAAGATATAATCTCTCTTTCCACATTGTGTGAAACAGAGAGTCTTCATTGAAAGTGTCCTAATGAGATTTAATGATGATCTCGTGGCTCTAGACTCAATTGTGCACATTTGGTTCCTGTGCCGGAGACTAGGGAGAGGGTCTCCTTCTTCAATATCAACAATCTCTAAGAGAAAGTCGATAGATTATGTAGGTTCCCCGTGATAATGAAACAAGTCCTTTTAAGAGGAACTTGAGTGGTTTGGGAAGATGAAGTGCAGTGCGTCACTGGGTCCATGACGTCTTGTCTTCAATACCGATGTTACCTTGGTAACCACCAGTAGCATATGAATTGAACCCGGTTTCTGCCCTAAGGTTGAATAAATGGAGGGCTATTTCTTTTCACCCTTTTTCACATTCAATTCTTTTTCATTCTTCAACCCCTTCAGTGCTTACCGAGACTTCATAACTAGAACCTTGTTGGGTTTATTCCAGTACTAGTTCAGTCTTAGTCCGCACTCTTCCCACATCTCATTTCTATCTAGTGGATTGTCCCTGGGTAGATCCCTCCGGTTCTGGCGGATCATAGGAACAAATACCTAAACTTATCATCCTTATATCACCATACATAAAGTAAAGCTCGTCGGTCTATTTGGTATTGTTCATCTGCCATTGGAACCAATTGAAAACCATTTGAAAATCAATCCAGATACTTGTGATATATTATCAAAGCATTTTGTACCTGAATTGTTTTGATATTTTTATAACAAGAGCTCCCCCTCAACATGTGCATCAGGTGTTTGAAATAATTTTACACACGGAGGCAAGAGAAAGAATTAACTTCTTATATTACCATTTTCTAAAAAAATATCAACATCATTTCCCTAATCAAATCAAGTAGATAAAGCATTTTGGGGAAGGATGAGGTTTTCATAAACTTGCTCCCCCTCAATATGTGCCTTGAGGTATGAAAGAGTTTTGCACATACAAGAGGGAACCTGCACATTGATCACGTTTCAAATCTTTGTGGTTTAAGATAGATGCTCCCCCTCAACATGTGCATGGAAAATTTGAAATCGTTTGGCACATGTGGGAAGGAGAGCTTGTACATCCTTATAAAACCATTTACCGAATTATCATTTTAAATCCAATTTAAATCAAAAATTCTCCCCCGATCACAATTATCAAATCATTTGAGATTTGTGATCTCTTGTAGATTTAAATTGATTTTGAGAGCTTTTTAAGGAGAATTGTGATTTGATTATGAAAGTGTTTTATCTGATAAGGATCGGATTTTAAGACTTTAAACTCCATTGAATAAACATGCATGATTATATTTTGAAAACAATTGTATGACAAATAACTTTTTGATTTAATTGAAATCATTCTCCCCCTCAATCAATGACATAAGTTGTTGATTGAGAGATAGATATTTTGACAAACTTTTTAAGTCCAGATGATTATCAAAAATAGAGTCCGAGTTATTTTTCAAAATAACTAGTTTTCATAAGATAATAAGGATTAGTTTAAAGAATCAGAGCATGAGATTTGAAAATCCAAGATAAAGCATGGCTCTGTTCTATCTTTGAAAAGTGGGTTACTGCCTGAAATGACAATAAACCATTGTTTCTCTTTCTCCCAAAAATATATTTTTATTTTTTTGAGTTTTTGATTTTTTTTTATATGAAAATTCGAACAACATCTAAAGTCCCGTGTCATTCTTTGAATGACAGCACACAGACCGTAGATATAATCGAATCGAGAAAAACATGACAAAAAGACAATATTTTTTTGGAATTTTTCAAGATTTTTAAGTTTTTATGGATTTTGAAAGTTTTATATTTTTCTATTTGATTTTTGAAGGTTTTTATAATTTTGTATTTTGATTTTCGAATAACTATTTACAGGGGATAGATGAAGGAAACCTTTTACTCCTCTTCTTCCTCTTGAATACGTTTGAGTGTTTCTGGTTGAAGGCTCTTAAGACCCAGTCGTGGAAGAATAAACTCAAAACGTTCTCTAGGAAGAGCTTTGGTGAAGATGTCTGCTAACTGGTATTCAGTCCTCACAAAGTAAAGTTCCACCACACCGTTTTCAACTTGCTCCCTGATGAAATGATGTCGAATGTCGATGTGCTTTGCTCTTGAGTGTTGTACGTTGTTGCATGAGAGAGCAATAGCACTTTTATTATCACAGTACAAAGGGATTTTGTTGAATTCAAAGCCATAGTCAGATAATTGGGATGTCATCCATAGGATTTGAGCACAACAAGATGACATGGCTATGTATTCCGACGAGTATCTTGACATCCTTATCACCCAAAAACTGAGCACCTCCAGAAGTACTTCGACGAGTATCTTGACATCCTGCATGATCAGCATCTGCATAGGCTGTTAGTGACATACCGGTGTCTTTCGGGTACCAAAGTCCCATAGTGATGGTTCCTTGGAGATACCGAAAGACCTTTTTAACCGCTTCAAAGTGCTTTTTAGTAGGCTTAGCCTGGTATCTAGCACACATGCATACAGCGAACAAGATGTCTGGTCTACTAGCTGTGAGGTACATCATGGATCCAGTCATACTACGATATTTCGTTTGGTCTACCATGATCCCTGAGTGGTCCTCATCTAGTTTCGTACGTTCAATCATGGGAGTGTCAACAGGGTCACTAGAATCAAATCCAAATTTCTTTAAAATCTCATTTGCATATTTAGATTGATTTATGAAAATGCCTCCGGGACTTTGTGAAATTTGTAATCCCAAGAAAAATGACATTTGTCCCATCATCGACATTTGAAATTTAGAACCCATTTCATTTGAAAAACGGTCACACTCATTGGGGTCAGTCGAGGCAAAGATGATATCATCAACATAAATTTGAACGTGAATTAAATGTTTGCCTGACTTTCTGGTGAACAATGTAGGATCAACTGCTCCTTTGCTGAAACCGGCAGATAGAAGAAACTTTGATAGCGTATCATACCATGCCCTTGGAGCTTGCTTTAAACCGTACAGAGCCTTCTTCAAATGATAGACGTGAGTAGGATGCTCTGAATTCACAAAGCCTTCGGGTTGGCTGACGTAGACGACTTCTTTAAGATCTCCGTTCAGAAATGCCGTCTTTACATCCATCTGATAGACTACCATGTTCTTACTGGCCGCATTAGCCAAAAAGATTCTGATTGCCTCGATACAAGCAATAGGAGCAAATGATTCTTCAAAGTCAATATCCTCCTCTTGACGGTATCCTTTAGCAACCAATAGAGCCTTGTTCTTTAGGACATCACCATGCTCATGAAGTTTCACTTTGAAGATCCATTTTAGAGCAATGATCATAGCACAATCTGGAGCAGGTACTAATTCCCATACATCAAGTCGATCAAACTCGTGAATTTCTTCTTGCATGGCATTGAACCAGCTGTCTTCATTCATGGCAGTTTTAACATCTTTTGGTTCGATCTTAGAGAGTACGGAGTTGAAGAAGCACCATAAGGCATCGGTTGCAAGTTGTTTCCGTGTTGATACTGGACGAGAGGGATTTCCAATGATGTTGTCTAATGGATGATCGTGAGTCCATTTTCTAAGGTGTTCATGTGGCAGATGTTGAGGGACTGAAGTAGCAGAGTCGATGTCTCCTGAAGAAGATGGTTCTGATGATGATTCAGGAGCAAATATGTTTTCAAATGGAGCATCTTCAGGAGTAGCAAAGGGATTAACTTCATCATTGATGCCAGAAACAGTTCCATAATGTACATTCGAAGATTGATGATTTGTTGATGAGACTGAGTTATCAGCAGCAAGCGCTTCTTGACTTAATGATATTGAGACTGAAGGATTGACTTCATTCTCAGGGATATGAGCAGCCTCTGTTGTGGGAATTGACAGTTCATTAGCACTTGGCTCATAGAGTTCATCAAACATCGGATCAAACAATTTATTCAAATCATCTTCAGTTGGAGGTACATATGGAATAGCTGGAGAGGAATTTGGTACAAGGGATGAACCAATGGGACTGTTTTGAAGTGCGGGTCCAAAACTGGGTTGTTCAGGAGCCATTTGACCGGTCAGCTCATCGAACGTAACGTGAATTGTTTCCATGATATTTCGGGTTCTCTTGTTGTAGATTCGGTAACCCTTCTTGTTTGGTGCATACCCAACAAAAACTCCAATATCTGCCTTTGCTCTTAATTTACCTAAATCTTGACTGTCATTTGTTGGATAGCACAAAGCACCAAACACACAAAGGTAGGAGAGATCAGGTTTTCGTTTATGAACAAGTTCATATGGAGTTTTTCCATGAGAGGTGTGTATAAGGGAACGATTTTGGGTGTAGCATGCAGTGGCAATGGCTTCAGCCCATATAAACATTGGAACCTTCGAATAAATAAGCATTGTTCTTGTGGCTTCTACAAGAGTTTGATTTCGTCTTTCAACTACACCGTTCTGTTGAGGAGTTCGTGGAACACTTCTTTGATGACTGATTCCAACACTTTCATAAAAATGAATTAAGTCTTTGTTGACAAACTCTGTGCCATTGTCTGTTCGAACAATTCTGACAGTATTGTTGAGTCGAACCTGAAGCTGTTTGATTAGTTTGATGATGACATATGGAGTTTCATCCTTTGTCCTCAAAAATTTTACCCAAGTAAATCGAGAGTAGTCATCAACAACTACTAGAATGTATTTCTTCCCATTTATCGTTTTCACTCTCATTGGTCCGCACAGATCCATATGAAGGGTATGCAGAACTTCCATTACAAAATTTGTGGGTTTTGGTTTGTGGGCATATTTCGTGCTTTTACCCAATTGGCAAGCTGAACAAAGATGATCTTTTCATATTTTAATCTGGGTAAGCCTCTGACAAGATCCTTTCTGGAAAGGTTGTTTATGGTGCCGAAGTTCAAGTGATTGAGACGACGATGCCATAACCAAGACTTTGTTTTAGAAGCCTTTGATAGTAAGCAGATTGGAGAGGACTTCATCAAGTCATCGATAGAGATGGTGTATAGGTTAGAACCTCGAGTTCCTCTTAATAATTCTACACCATCAAGTTCTCTAACGAAGCAAGTATGTTTTCTAAAAGCCACTTCTAGATTGGAATCACAGAATTGACCAACAGAGAACAGATTGTGACCAAGACCTTCCACATAATATACCCTTGAAATCACACTTTTACCAACCACATAATCTCCATAACCCATAATAGCTCTAAAATGGCCGTTCCCGAATCTAACTGTCCTGATGAATTTACTCATGAAGTTCATGAGCCGCGACCGGTCTCCAGTCATATGCTTGGAACAGCCTGAGT
The DNA here is from genome assembly GCA_019973895.1 of Chrysanthemum seticuspe. Classification (NCBI taxonomy): domain Eukaryota; kingdom Viridiplantae; phylum Streptophyta; class Magnoliopsida; order Asterales; family Asteraceae; genus Chrysanthemum; species Chrysanthemum seticuspe. The sequence goes on along the minus strand of BPTQ01000001.1, from coordinate 210,956,878 downwards.
CCAGGTACCACAGAACGATTTGAACGATCTGCAGTTGAACACAGACAAGAATGGATAACTGGATAATTGGGATCCCCATGCAAGAATGGGTTCCATTTGGTTAGTAACAGTGATTGGAACACCCACATCAGAGATAGAAACATTCATATCAGAAATTGAAGCAATGGAATCATTATGAATAGATGTAGTACTAGTGTCCGTATTTGCCCTATTCAAAGTATGTTCACTTCTTAAGGGAATAGTTCTACTAGTAGGCATCCATTTTCTAGTGGGCATTGCCTGATTAATCTTATGTCCTACAGGTATCCATTGATAACCTATCTTACTAAATGTTCTTCCTGTGTGTCACACCCCCAAATTACCTGTTTTGCAGCGGAATGGAATTCCTGGGGATTGACTGTCATAGCATCACAATCACAGTTATATTGAACGACCTAAAGTGTCGTTTGGAAAATACATCGTTTGATTTAATAAAATAATCAGAGTTACAACATAGGTCCCAAAAGTTTACAAAGTTTGCGGAAATATAAATATATTACAAGTCCAAACGATGGTTTTAAAAGAAAGTGCCATAATGTACAATGATGTAAGTCGACGCCGCGACTCAAAAGGTGGTTCCTTAACCAAGCCATGATGATAATGCCTTAGATACCTAAGAATAAACATGCTAAAAAGGTCAACACAAAGGTTGAGTGAAATCCATAGGTTTAAGTAATTCGTTTGAACACAATAATCGTAGTGTGAGTTAAATGGTTTCACACTCATCGTTGAAAACAAAATCGTATTTATTTCACTAAGTTCATGACACCAAAGCGTAAACATCGCACCAATAAAAATTGGTAATCATCGTTTCATCGCCGCCCTAATAGGTAATTTGCCAATTTACCTTAATGATTCAAATATAGTGCGCTCGATTTCCCCTAAATGGGTCAATAGGAGCGGGAGTGTTAATTCCAATAGGCCTATTCACAATATTCGCGCTCACTCGTAAGTGACTAATGGTTCATGATGTAGGGACTTCGAACATGGCAAATACTTAGTGACAATAAAACATTCGGATATAGCATACAGTTCAAAGCATATGTGTTCGATTAAAAAATGTAGCATGTATCTCCCCCAAGAGTTTGTAAAACAGTTAAAAGAGTAAAAGTGGGGCTATGAACTCACTTGATAAACTGGTGTGATGACAAGAGTGAGTACACTGAGGTATAGCGTGATGTTTCAATCTGGACCTATTACGAATGATATGATATGTAATGAGTTGCAATGTAATGTTATGCATGCATTTCGTATGTTATTTATACCATTTGCGAGTTTTGAAAAATATTACTTATCGTCGAAAAATACTCTTTTGACGTCTCGACCCTTCAAAAATCACTTTTCAATTTTTTACGTCAAAATGTCATCCTACAATGGTTTTATAATGATTCTTGGTGAAATTATTACTTTTCGTCGCAAAACAATGTCGTCGGAATTTTCTTGAAATTAACAAAAATGGCTTTGGAAAACTAGTCGTAAAACGGTGTACGTCGATCGTTAGAGAACGAACTCGACGGTTTTGGAAAGTTTGCATCGATATCTAGAAGTTTCAGTTCAGGAGTTTTCGTCCAAAAGGTCTCGATCATAAAGATAACAAGGGCTAAAGATAGTGATTTTGTTGAATTGTTGTGCAGAAAATGAGTTTCGGCCAAGTTTGAACATCAGTAATTAATTTACTATAACTCCGCTTTACAAACGGCTTGTCGTTTTGAAAAATATAGCCGGTGAACTTGATTTTATTAGAAGACAATTCGTTCCAAAAAGTTCCACAACCTCGTTAAAAACAGCCGCAAACATGGACGTTACAGCTACTAAAATACTTGTATCGTAAAAATAATATGAATTTTCAGAAAATAATAGTTACGGCAAGTTTATGAAAACGTGCATATCTTTGTCGTTTCAAATCCGTTTTCTACGTATAATATGTCCTTAGCTTCATATCGAAGTATACTAATATATTTTTGACTAGTCGAAATAATTTGTGAAGCTTAAGGCTCGTTTTTGACTCGGACAAAGTAAAAACAGCAAGCTGAATTTTCTGAAAAATATACGTTTCGTCGTCAAACTTTAAAAATCCATAACTTCTTCGTTATAACTCCGTTTTTATCCGTTCAAAAGGCCACGGATTCGTTTTAAAGTATATTTTCTAAATATCAAGGCCAAAGTTTCGTACCAACTGTCGGTTTTTCCAGAAAATCGAAATAAGGACAGAACATAAATTATAGTTATCGAAAATAGTTTTTCTCGGACAAAACCTATTCTAATCCCTTCAAATCAACTCCAAAGCTAATCTAATCCTACCATACACCTTCTTAGGGTTTCATGGGTTCCTAATCACCATCAAGACCAAAGAATACCATGGGAATATTTATAGGATGACCAATATGTATATATAACTCAATAAATCATGAAAAATGGTATAAATCACATATCATACATACTATCTCCAAAAATGAAAAGATGAATATGAAATGAAAAAGGAAACATGAAAATGAAAGAAACAAGCTTACTAGTGAAAATGATGAGGTGCTAGTAACAAGGATTATCCTAAATACTCTTGGTTTTTATTTCAAAACCTTATATAGAGTATATACTAGATTGTAAATACACTTGAACTCAAGAAAAATTTTGATCCCTTGCTCTTGATGTGGTGACCGGTTTTGAGAAGCCAAAAAGGAAGAGAGAAAATCTTTTATAACTATGTGAATATTTGGTAAAGTGAATGAAGGAAAATGAAGTAAAAGACTTTTGTAGAGTATGCATTAATTAACAATCACAAAGCCATGCCATATTTATTGAATACCCTCCCCCTTGGTCGGCCAAGGGGGGAGGGATATGAGATATTTTATTTTTTTTTCTAAAATGTATAAACTATATATTTACTTGTACAATTATAAGAAAGTGTAAGTAAAATAAAGTTAAGTTAAGGTATATGGTAGATTTTTGGTACAAGTAAGTTTCTATTAGGTCAAAATAGAATGTAATGAGATGATAAAAATTGTAAAAATACTTTCCTTGTGAAATTTGGGTGATAAAATAATTATCGTAAAATTTTTAAGAAAACGTCGTAATAATTTAACTTTAACGATTTATATACCAAATAAATTTGAAACACTAGGAAAACTAAAAATATAGTTTTTATGAACTAAATGTAAGTTTAAAAATACATCGGGATCATTTTTGAAAGTAACGGATTAAATGTTAAAATAATAACTCACGCGATAAAGTTTATTAAATATAAAAATTACGCGTTAAATGTGAAATGACATGTCATGAATGAATTATCATGATGCAAATGATGTCAATGAAATGTAGACTAATCTTAGTCCATATGAAATGTACGTGATGTTATGATCATGAATTCGCCGCTAAACCATAAAGGTTACGCGAATTTGGAACAAGTAAACCAAGTTTACAATAAATGTTGAAATAATGAGGCATAAATTGTGTCAAGAAATGACCTGAAAGTACGGGTTGTCACACTGTGGACTTCCACTGTTTTCTAACTTTCTTACGCCTTTGCCTTTTTGCCTTCTTAGCATGATATTTTGTATTGACAATGTTAACTGGGGATTTGACAGCATTAGACAAAGCATTCACACTACATTCATGATTAGAAACAGAATTCAAGCATACATCATTACAAGGTTTGCAAATAGTATCAGAATTCGAATTAATTACAGTACGCCTATGGAAAATACTAGAATCAACACGATTTGTTTTATTCGGCTCAAACTTAAAGTTCCTAGGTTGGTCTTCTACTCTCTTCCAATGCACATTCTTAGCTTGCGAGGTCCTATCATTCCTTGTATTGTCTTGAGACTTTGACCTGCTTGCTTTAATGTCACTGATTACTCATGTAGAGGGAATGGGAACATTAGTTGGTTTTGCTACTCTTTGCATCTCCTGTTTAGATGTGCTGGGATCTGAACTACATGCAGGCACACTAAGGTTCACTTTCTTAACACAAGAAGTGTTGGGATTTGTACTCCTAGAAGGCAAACTAGAGTTCGCTTTCTTAGCACTAACAGATCTAGAGTCTTAACTACTTGAAGGGACACTAAGGTTCACATTCATAACATTAGGCATTGAATGGATTTCATGCTTGGCACTAGGCGTAGAACAAGGAATAAAAGGATTAACTCTCTCACCTAAGGACTTAGGGCATATTGTGATTAAGCATTCTAGAAGTTCTTGAGATCGTTCAGCATATAAGCATGCATGCCCAATTGCATTATCAAGTGGTTTCTCTAACTTATTCTCTTCAACAATCTCACGGAGACATTCTAGACAATCCTTAAGGTATGAGAAATATGTTTGAATTGCAAGTTTGTTATTCTTAAGATGAGGGGGAATATATTTCACAGACAAAGCATATCTATTACATGAGTGAACCTTTGATACACCATTCTCCCCATTGGTCATTGGCATTTTCCCTTTTACCTGGCTCTTCAGATTCTCAATTTCCTTTTGCAATGAAGCTATTTGTTAGTTATTATTGTTGCGAGTGACCTTTATTGATTCAAATAACTCATTGAAATGACGTTTAACCTTTTCATTTTCTTCTAGAAAACTTTCGTTTTCCTTTTGTAATGCATTTACTAAGTTTTGAAGATGAAACGTTTGAGAATTCTGAGAATCTAAAGGAGGAGGCATTTGGGAGCCTGTCACATTGTTCTTTTGACCCTTTAATTGAGAGATTTGGGCTTTCAACTTTCTGATCGTGTTACAGTGAGCTTGAATCTGTTCATCACGTTTGTTAATTTGAAAAACTGCATCAAACTCTGGAGCATATGAGGATGTCTTGATATTTGAAGTTTTGACATTTTCTTTAAGATGTTGATATTTTAGTTGTAAGTTAAAATGCTCAACCACTAGTTTAGAAAAATGTTTAACCAAATTGTCGTGATCATCCAGTTCAATTTTCTCATTTAGTTTAGAATTAGTCTTTTCAAGCTCAATGACACGATCATGGGAGACTTTCAGGGCAACAGATAATTCATGAAATTGAGAAGCATTAATGGAACAGTTTGTAGCAGTGAAAAACACATCTTGAGTAATACATTCAGAGATAAGAGTCTCATTCAATGTATGCAAGTTCTTCCTCTCAATCTCAATATATTTTAGTGCTCGCTCATAGTTACAAACCTCAACTATCATTGCATCAAACTCCTTTTCCATTTCTTTAATGTCTAAGTTCATTCCCTTTTTAAGACTTTCAAAATGATCTTTTAGTTGTTTAAAGAAAGGCATGACTTCAGTTAAATAACATTCTTTCGTTTGCTCAAAACCCCTTTCCCCTTCAGTAATACCAGTGGGTGTGATCCTTTTCTTACAAGTTTTCTCAAAATCAACAAATAGTTGAAAAATAACATATTGACTGATTAAGGTCTTGCTTTTAGTGGCAATAGTCGTAGGAACTAAATGCATTGGTGTATTGGGAGGATACACAGTTGCTGAAGGCATTTTCCTAAAGGGGGGGGGGGTTAGTTACAACAAGATTCTCTGTTTTTTGCTTATCTAAATCCTTTTTCTAGAACACTTGTTCGGGTGTTAACAACGTCTGAGGCTTAAACATGTTCAAGGAAATCCAATTCTCCTTCTTGTAATCATGGGGTGTGATATTTATTTTCTTCTCTTTACATTTAGGATCATCTAGTTTCTTGTTCATCTTTTCCCTAGTGACTTCATCTGATTTCTTATCTTCCTCAGTGCACTCAACGCAACTAGGTTTCTGTCTAGGCTTAAGGATTTCATTGCCATCATAAAGAACCTTATGAGCATTTCTAGCCTTCTTAATGACCTCAGGATTTGGTTCCTCAACAAGGGGAATGTTATGCTTATTGCTTAAGACTCTATGCTTAGTGATTAAGTGAACAGTCTGAATGGTATTTTCTTGTACGTACAACTTATTTTCAAGCTTGTTCTTCAAGGTTTTTAGATTAGAAAAATCATTCAAAAATTTTGATTCCTTAACACTTAATTCTTGCTTAAGCATTTTAACTTTTTCTTGAAGTTCTTGTTTTTGCTTAGCAGTTTTAGAAAGCTTATCTTGTAAGGAGTTTAACTCTTGTTTCAATACTTCTTCTCTAAACCTACTTTTTCTAATAGTTGTACGCATTTGGTCATCCATTTCCTGCTCACTGGAGGTTAATTCAAACTTGGCACGTTGTTCATAAATAGCAACACGTTCTTTATAAACATTAAGTTCAGAAATAACAGAATCATCAGGGGCACGTGCAGTGTATTCGTCAAAAGCATAGTCATCATTGACTGCATAAGATACATCACTTGGTACAATCTCACTTTCACTTTGTTTCACATATTGATCATATGGGACAACATTGATATTACCCATATTTTCAATATCTGACTCAATAATTATAGTTGATTGTACTTCGTTATGTATCTTTTGCTCATCAACTTCATCGTATAATTTTAATACCTCAGAAATGATTTTGTCTTTGGATGGACCAACTTGTGGTGATGAAGAGACTTTAGAAGAGACCATTGGAGAAATGCTAGCCATGAAAATGGTTTGTGCAGTGGGTTCTTCATCAACATCAGAGTCGTATGCATCACAATCAGCTACTTGAAAGGCATTCTGATGATTATGGCCTATCTCCTGAATTGGTTGCTCATCCACATCTGCATCATATGTCTTAGCATTTCCCTCAGCCAAGAACAACAACTCCTCTTCATCCAAAGCTGCACCATTATCCTGAGCTTGCACAAGCAACATCTTATCCCTGAAGTACTCGGCATTCTGAGGGCATTTTGGCAATGTGCAGTTCCTTGCAATGTGTCCCTCACCTCCACAGTTGTAACATTTGATTGTCTTAGCTTGACCCTGGTTTCCATTCCTTCCCCTATTCTGATTTGCAGCATAACCTCTACCAGCTCCACCTCTTCCTTGTTCGTACTGCCTTTCTTGAACTGGCTGCACCATAACCTTTCCATCTCTGACAGTTACCTGATTGTGTGGATTAGATGTTGTTCTGAGGTTGTTGTTGGTGTGTGGGAGAGAGTTCATGTTTTGACTGATCATGAGAGCCAGTTGATTAATGAAGTTTCCCACGTGTGCATCAGCATCAGCATCAGCTTGTTTGAACATTGGATCGGGAATGAGTTTGTGATTACCATTACCCATGGGTATGACTTGTGAGGCTTTGGTTGTGATTCCAATGTTTGAGTAGAAGGCAGTTGAATCATTCGATGAGCTTGTCTCTCCCTGTTTGGTTTTGAACTGATTAAGAATCCTTTTTTCAAACATATCATGTCTCTCATTCTGAAGAAGGAAGGCATACAGTTGCTCATAGTTTGTATTCTTCAATCCTTTAGTGAGCTTCACAGAAGTGACAAACTTGTGCCATTCTGGGTTCATTTTGTTTACAAACTTTGAGTTCAGCTGAATGTTTGGCATAGTCATTTTGATGTTCCTCATATCATTAACAAGCTTGTGGAATCTCACGTAATACTCATAGACACTTGATGAGTGTGTAAATACTCATCATTTTTGTACCGTTTAAACTGCAAAAACATCTGAAAACACTCAGAAATGCATCAAAATGATGAAAATATCACAAATAAGTGTTTTATGTGTTTCAAATACAAAAATACCAAAATCAGGTAAAAAAACGTATCAAGTTTGCATAATTGGCAGTTTTAGTCCCTCAAGTTTCAAAAGTTGTCAAAACTAGTCCCTGGTCATTCCAAAACTTATAAAAAGTCATAAAAGGTCCTTGGGATTCACAAGTTGTAAGAAATTGTCCTTTGAAGTTTAAAAATCACAATTTACAACTTTGGTCCCTCAACTTTACAAAAGTGTCAAAATCAGTCCCTGGTTGTTTAAAAATGGAAATTATTCAAACTACACCCTTGTACTATTCAAATGTGGCATATTTGCTCCTTATATGATAAGTTTTGAGAAAATTACAAGTTTGGTCCCTGGAGTTACAAATTTGGCAGTTTTGGTCCTTGGATTTATAAAAATGGAATTTTATGCAATATTGGTCCTTGTACTAACCATTAATTGCAGGTTTAGTCCTTGTGTGATGTTTGGGAAAGTTCAAATCAGGTCCTTCAATAAATCAGCAAATTACATAAATGGTCCTTGTGCTTAACATATACCAAACGGACCCTTTTATTAATTCAAACCCAAAACACAAACCCAGCTGGCCCAATATCCAACCCAGCCCAACCCCGTATTATTAATACTTGGTCAAACCAAGTCAAACGCGCCAAAAACCGCCATCACTGTTCATCGTCCTCACCCTCCCCTGCAAACCAAAACCAGGGTGGTTTTCACCACCTGTTACCTCCACCTCACCTCACTACCTACTATCCCAGCTCATCCCCCCTCCTATCATATACCCACTATGCATTTAATGCTTTCCCACCATCAAACACTTTACCTCACCTCAATCCCCTGTTTTTGCTAATAACCATCCAACTTTGCCTCTAAACTTATCCTACCTTGTCCCATCCACCTCTATAACAAACCAAGAAGCATTAATTGCGCTCAAACTGCCCCAAGCTGCTTATTGGACTTTTGGCGCCAAAAGTACTTTAAATGGCTAGGATCATCTCTGCTTATCCAATGGACACAAAGTGAAGTGGGATTTGACCAGGAAGCTAGTTGGAACTCAGAATACTATAAAGAAGAAGAGAAAGAAGATAAGAAGACAACTTTGGATTAGCCATTGTTCACATAGTGTAATTTTAAAAATGCTTTCTTTAAATTACTTATCATTTACAGTTTTAATGTTGTAATCTTTCTTAAAGTAGTGTAATGGAACATCATTTTCAGTTTAATTTCAAGTATCTTTCCAGTTTTATGTTTTGCTTAAATTCCTTTAAATTTCAGTCACTTTAATTTCTTGTTAAGTAGTTGTTTAAAGGACTCAATAAGCTCACATAAGCTCCTGACAAGGCTTTAAAGCTTTTAGAGACCTTAAAACAGGTTTAGTCTTTTAAATTCAGAAAACACTAAAAATCAAGAAAAACAATGAAAATCCAAAAATAATCATGTGATCTTTGGTGAAACTGCATGGAGCAAGGTTAATTGTGGATTGCCTTTGGTTTAGAAGCTTTGTGGAAAGCCTTAGGATGTGTTCTGTGGCCATGGTTCTCAGTTTTAAGCAGGATATCACTTGTAAGCTCATTTTTTTACCATTTTTGCATTTTACTGTTTTAGTGCTTTAGATGCTTTAATTTTCATGTTTATGTGTTCCTTTGATGTTTGTTTATGATATTAGAGCTTAATCTTAGGTTGTTATGTTTTGAATTTGGTTGTGGTTTGATATTGCATTTAGACTGCCAATATGCCAATTTTTGATGTTCATATGCTTAGACTTGTTTGACATCTTGTTTGTGCTGAAAAAGGTCCATTTTGACACTTTGGTACCTCTGGATTTGATGGAATTGGTAAACACTCTCTTTTGCTTTGAAAACCTCAAAACAGTCCATTTTAAAGGTTGTTTGGATTTGATGGTGAATCTGTGTTTAGGGTTGTGTTTGTGGTTGTTCTTGTTTGATGTACTCTTTACATGGCCTAAGTAACTCAGTAATCCTTAATCAAGTAGTGTAGCATTTGAGAAAGTCAAATTGACACTTGATGATCTCTAAATGAGCACTGTGAGATTGTTGGATCCTATAATCTTGCTTAAGTGTTTAAATGTTGTTTATCTTTGTTAATTTCATGTTCTTATAGCTTATATTAACTTAACTAATCAGTAGTTAAAGTTCAAAGTTCATCAAAGTCAACTTTTTAGTTTTACTCAAAAAGTCAAATTTTCCTTTTTGCAGTTTTTGAATAAACTAGATAATTTTGTATAGGACTTAATATTAGCTTTCTAGATTTGTGCTTTTAGGATGTTTTAGTTTTGTTTCTAATCTTACTTATTGTATTTTTGTTTATTTTTGTTTTCCATGTTTAAGTGCTTATTTTGTAGCTTCTTTGTGCCCATTTTTGCCCTGCACCATGGTTAGGACTGTTAAAACCATGAGCTTGCAAAAGTTTGTGGAGTTGACCCCATCCAGTGTACTTGGCTTCTTTGTGTTGTCCTTATGGCCTTTTTATTATGTGTATGCTTGTTTTTCAGTTTGTAGCTTATTTAGTTAGCTTAATCAACCAAACTTTTTTGTCCCATCTTACTCACTACACAGAAGCAAACTGTGTAGTTGGAGTTGTTTTCCTAAGCTCTCAAATAGCTCCTCATTGAGCTTGAGCTTGTGATTTTTGACCTTATGTGAGGTTAATCTATCACACTCAATGTTCCAGTGCTTGTGTAGCTTTTATGAGCTTAATTGATAGGTTATAATTGAGCTTGTTGTTTGCCTACTCATAACAGTTCACTGAGAACTCAGTGAACTTACACCATTACCAACAGCTCTTAAAAGCTCATTTGTGGTCATAAGCTTGTGTGGTTTAGTTTTTTGTGAAGCTTATCCACCCAACTTCATGACCCTGTGCTCCAATTCCACCTTGTAGCTTATTATATAGGGCTGCAAGTAGCTTGTAACTTGTCCCATTCCATCAGTGTATACTGAGCTTTCAGTATACACTGGCCTTCTTCATAAGCTCACAAAAAGCTTATTCTTGGGACCCAACTTGTGAAATTAGTTTCTTTTAAAAGCTAACCAACCAGTTAATAAGGTCCAGTGCTTAAATTTCTTGTTGTAGCCTATTAAGTAGGGCTGCGACAAGCTTTTTGTTTGTCCCATTTCTCAGTTTACATTGAGAAATCAGTGTAATCATAGCAACTTCATAAGCTCCTCAATAGTTCATCTGTAATCCCCTCAACTTGAGCTTTGGCTTTTTTAAAAGCTAACCAACCCAGCTTGCTACTCCAATTCTTAATTTGGCTTATTAAACTTATACCATCAGCTTAATTTGTCATTCAAAAAGTTGCAAGAGTGTTTGGTACTGCAGTGTACTGAATGAGCTTATTAGCTTATTACAAGCTTATTTGGTAAATCCAGCACACATGCTTGTTCATATTTGTTCATATCACTTGTATACATTTTATTTTTCTTTTGCTTTCCAGTGTGGAGCTTATACCAAGCTTTTACAAGCTTTCACTCCATCCAAGTTAAGCCCAAAAAGCTTAACTGTCTAAACCATAAGCTCACACTTGTGCACCATTTCAGTCCATTTTCTTGTTTATATTTATTCATTGGACTTATGTATATCTTATTTTGCCTTTTGTTTCCACTGTATAGCTTTTTCCAAGCTTATTCTAAGCTTTAGTCTCAACAGTCAAGCTTATGCTTGACTGTCTTGACTCATAAGCTCATGAAGTGCTTATTTTTAGGTTTGTAACTTTTTGTTTTCATTAAACTTGTATAATATCAGTACATATTGAGTTTCAGAAAAAGAAAAACACAAAAACATCATTTTTAAAAATAGTGATAGCATTTATTTAATATTAATTAGCTTTTTAATTTTCTTTTTCAGCTTATTATTAAGCACTTATCTGTTTTTATATTTTTCTTAAGTTTCTTTCTTCTTAAAGTATTTTTAGGAATTTTCTCAGATTTTTCCTTTGTCATCTAGTATTTTTAATAAATCAATAATAGTTTTTAGTAATTAATAATAGTAAATAATTCATAATAAATAGAATAATTATGTAAAAAATACGTTTTTAGTTTCAAAAATTATTTTATAATATTTTAGATTTTTTAGATTCTTTATTTCATTTATTTAAGTTAATTTTAGATTTTCTTATCATTTAATTCATTTTTAAATACAATTAATTCATTTTTAATTTATATTAATTAATTTAATAGTGTAAAAATTTATTTTAATTTTCCAATAATTTTCTTATCTTTTTAGGATTCCAAAAATATGATTTTCACATTTATGGGAGTTGTATTAGATCGAATTCACTTTTTATTTTGTTACGTTTACGTAATTGTCACGTACACGTACATGTTTTAGTTTTTAGGTTTTCTTAACTGTTACTCCCTCCGTCTCAAATTTATTGTCAGGAGACAAAAAACACAAAGTTTAATAAAAGTGGGGCCACTACAATTTTAAACCACACAAATAGAATATTCCCTCACAAAATTACCTTTTTATTACTAAAAATGGAAGGTGGACAATAATTTTGAGACAACCCAAAAAGGAAATATGGACAATAGATTTGAGACGGAGGGAGTATATAAATTTGTAAATTATAGTTAAATATTTTAATTATATTTAATTTGCATTTAAGCCCCTAAGGCATGCAAATCCCTACTATAATTATAATCAATTTGTTTTTATACGTTTACGTTTAATTTAAGTTAAACATACGTTTGTATATCTTTTACGTTTTTAGGTTTCTGATTGCACGTTTTTAACGAAATAGCTGTGACAGAGCTATCACTATTCACATTCCTAGTGTTAGTCAATCAGATTCCTGTTTTTGTATATTCAATATCATTTCAGCACACACAGTCGTTGTATTACAGTTTACACACCTCGTTGGGACTTAACAACCCGGGGATATAACACTATACTCCTCTGGACTTAAATGTCTTTGGTCCTAGATTAGTTTGACTTTTATGGTTGACCATTCACAAGTGGTTGACTAATATAAAGATGACTAGTTTAGGACCAATCAACACTCTCATCTGGTTTCATCTTGAAGTGTTCAAATTCATCATAGAGTTGTGATTCTCTGTCTTCCATTGTTAATTCAGAACCTGAGAGAAGCATCTTGACATTATCCCACACTGCTTTGGCTTCGGTGTTGTGATTGATCAGTTTGTAGATATCTTTTGGAAGACCTTGAAGTACGATGTTAGAAGCCCTGATATCAGCATCGAATATTTTTTTCTCCTTATCATCGAGCTCATCATATGTCTTTGGTCTGTCAATTCCATAGATCATTGTTCCATCTTCAGCTGTATCAATTAAGTCTCTAGTAGTCTCAACCCGATACGGTCCTTCATCAATGGATTTGAGAATGTTGACTCCATTTTCCTTTCCAAGACAGTACAATCTGATTCGTTGAGCCCAAGAGTCGTAGTCAGTTCTGTCAAGCATGGGTGGACGAGTATCTGAACCAGCTGCTTGAACATCCTCGGCAACAGTGGAGATGATTGTAGGAACGTTGGTAGACATGTTGACAGATTAAACGGGATTTTATAACTCTATGATTAAATCGGGAAATAGACTCTTTCACGGGATTTTACTAAATCAAGAGAAAACCGTATTAGAGACAGAGTCAACCAAGTCGCTAAGAAAACCTGAACCAAGTCGCTAGGCACCAAGTCGCTAGTAAAATTTTGATAGCAAGTCACTAAGCACCAAGTCGCTAAGTTGTCAAGTCGCTAAAGAGCAACTCTCTAAGCACCAAATCGCTAGCAAAATTTTGACAGCAAGTCGCTAAGCACCAAGTCGCTAAGTTGTCAAGTCGCTAACAAACTAAAGTACAAGTCGCTAACTTTCACCAAGTCGCTACCCGTAGTGGAGATTCCACTAAGTGTACTGTTTGTCGGCTTGTCTCAATAGACAAGTCGCTAGCTCAACTCGCTAAGACCGTCAACTACAACTCGCTACCAAATTACAAAGCAAGTCGCTACCAAGATAACTTATCCGTGGCTTAAGTCGCTAGCAAGAAAAACACATAAACACCACTTTTCAATCCAAAAACAACCCAACCACGATGATTCAAGCTTAACAAATCAAAACCCAAGCACATACAATGATTCTAAACACAAAACTACACCCAAGATTCAAACTTTAACACTAGAAATGATCCAAATGATGCAAAAACCACTAAACTTTTTCAAACTCTAAAACCACCTAAAAGTCACTAGAAATCCAAAGATATGTAAGAGATGATAAAACCATGGCTCTTGATACCATTTGTGACATATTTGATTTCATAAACACACTAAACCATAAGATCAAATAGGCGTACAAAGAGTTCTAGAGAGAGAAAGTTAGAGGTTTAGGGAACTTTAGTGAGAGAAAGAAAAGTCTTATTATGAGCTCCAACTCTCTACCTTGGGAGGTAGAGAGTATTTATAGTCATTACATAAATCGCCACCTATCGGACTGTGGATCAGGCATACAGTGGGTAAAGACCCGTCCGTCCTCCACGGTGTTACTTAAACTAAATACTACTTAACTTATAATAATCTACGAATACGAGCTTTCTAACGATTACATATACTTGAGGTGACCGACTCTTTAATAACTGGATTTACTAAATCCTAACACTTTGGTCCCCTACTCACGTTCTTTGCTTTTTGGTGTGGAGTGAATGATGTGAAATGCAGAATTTAGGGCTGGTATTTATAGGCGAGATCTAGTTACGGCGTAACTTAAGTTGAGAGTTACGCCGTAACCTATATAAATCTATAATAATGCTCTCGTTATATCTGGTTACGGCGTAACATATGGGATGAGTTACGCCGTATCTTCAATACAGGTTACAAGTGACATGATTACGCCGTAATCGTTGGAAGGAGTTACGGCGTAGCTTATAGCGGAGTGGAACTTCTTTTGACCTAATAGGTTGCAGCGTAATCCTTAGTGGGAGTTACGCCGTAATCTTCTGCTGAGCTGGCCTTCTGAGTCACGCATTAGCTACGGCGTAATGTGAGAGAGGAGTTATGCCGTAGCTTCATCACATTGGGCATACAATCATTAATTCTTTATAAAATCTCCAAATCCGCGTCTCTTTAGCTCCAATGCTCGTAATTTACCTGAAATTGAAATATAGAGGAAAACAAGCATAAATCCATATAAAAGATATAAAATACGAGCATTATCGAGGGAAATTGTTACTTAATATTCAGGACTATTTGATGTTATCATAGCCTTTCAAGGAAAGTTTGACTTTAGGTTGATAAGAACTTCGTCTTATCTGTTCAAACTTATCCCGCCTTGTCCTGCCCAATCTTCAGTCTTGATCTTCGTTCTTTGTCTTCAGTGATTATAGTGGGTGAGGAGTTTTGGGATTCAGTGAGTTATTGTCATCACTCACTGAATCCATCATCTTCTTCTTGACTCAGTCTTCACCCCTTGAGTTCCGCCTCACTGAGCGGAGATACTTTTCTACTTTGTCTCGTACTCAGCGTTCTGAAGATGACTCACGGAGTGGCTATGCACTCAGTGACTTGTTAGCGTTTAAGGTTATAAACACTTAGGGTATTTTTTATTCAAATCCTAGAATTTAAGGGGTTTGGGTATTCATTGAACCCAACAGTCTCCCCCTATTTGGATATACAAATAGCCTAAGTGTTTTGATCAATGTAAGTGAGCAAGAGGCTTCTTCTTATACTAAATGTACTAGTAAGCATAATAAGGAACACTGATCTAACAAAAATACATCGTTTATTCATAGACATTACAAGTTCCTAACTAGTACAAAAGCTAAAATGATAGATGTTTCAGTGATGTCATACAATATGGATACCCAGTGCTTCTAACTTTGGCTTCTTGGCAAGGAGAGTTTTCTTTGTCAGGATGGTCTTTAATCTTTACATTCAGTTCAGTGCAGAACCTGATGTTTTCAGGGGACTTTATTTGAGAAGCCACCGTCAAGTAACTTACCATTGTTGCAACATCGGCTAAGTCAATATCGCTCCATCTTTTGAATGCAGGGTTTCCATAGACATCAATGAAGAAGAGTCCTCTTTCAGGCTCTTCTATAACCATGTTGTTCACAAACCTTACTCCTTCAGGAAGCTCTCTGTTGCAATCGAATCCAGGGACCTTGGCTTCAGGCTCAGATTCAACTCTTTTTCTTTTTCCATGAGATGATTGGGATTGAGTGCCTTGAGCTTCAGGGAGAGCAGATTGAATTCCAAGCTCAGTGGGTGCTTTCCTCAGTCTTTCATATCTTCTGCTCAGAGATTTCATCAGGTCTTTGACAACCGCATTTCTATTCTTCTCTATGATAGGACCGAGTTCATCCAATTCAGTGATCCCAAAGTCAGTGAACTTTAAAGGATAATAAACCTCAAAGTCCCTCTTGTCCACTCCCCTGTAGACATTCATTGCAAGTGGCTTGGAGATAGGAATGATCTTCACATCAGTGGTAGTTTCAGGGGCTCTTCTACTAGACATAGTCTAGTTGTAGTGATCGATCCTTTCTTTTCTTAGCATATCAGCCTTCTTGTTCTTCTCATCCCTTCTCTTTCTTAGGGCTACCATTTCAGCATCCAGAGCTGCTTTGAACTTCAGGCCGGCTTGACCACTTTCCAGCTTTCTTGGATCAATCCCTAACTTCTCAGCCTCTTCATGAACTACCTTGACTAGGGCAGCTCTGCTTTTATTTTCTTACTTAGCCTGTTTCTTAATTCTATCTTGCTTTTCTAGATAGGAGCTCAGTTGGTCTAGAGTCAGTAAGTACTTTGTGCCACCAATTTCAAAAGGGGTCTTGATATGCTCTGGTGTTATCATGATGCTTTTGCCCTTGTCCTGAGGAGGGACTGATGAAGATGATGTTGTTGTTGTGATTGGTGTTGTTGTTCTTGTTACTGATGTTGTTGTTGGTAGGATTTGGGAGATAGGAACTGCAGGCACTGCTTGAGTTGGCCGCACTGCAGGCACTGCTTGAGTTGGCTCCCCCTCAGTGTTAGAAGGAGTTTCTTCAGTTGATCTCTCCCCCTCAACTGTTGCTTGAGCTTCAGTGATAGCAAGAGTTGATGGAGGCACTGAGGGTGAGGGAGCTGCTTGACCCTTAAAAGCCTAATAAATTTCAGAAACCATGGACTTGATTTCTGAAGTGTCTTGTTGAAGGCTAGTAAATTTCTCCCCAAGAGTGGCTTGAGGCAATTCCAGTGCAGTCATTCTAGGCCTGAGATTCCAGGCCATAGAAGAAGAAGATTTAGCCAGATCAACAACTTGTGTATCCAATGAGCACAGAGAGGACTGAATTGCCTGTACTGAAGAGGTGAGACCCTGAACATTGGAATTGTTGAGAATGGTGATCAGTTTAGTGAGGCTGGAAGAGTTCTTCATATATGTTTCCGTAGCCTCAAGAACTTTAGTATTGAGTGCAGGGTCCTCCTTAACTGATTCCTTGATTTCATCAAGCTTGGTGTGAGCATCTTGAAAGGCTTTGAGGAATTTCTTCAGATGGTCATCCAGCTTGTCAAGATGTTGATAAATAAGCTCCCTGTGCTCATCATTATCTTAAAAGTTAGAAACCACTTCAGCTTTGAGATATGCGTAACTTGCAGCAGCCTCCACATGTTGATCCCATAAACTATCAGTAACACCATAATACAGCTTTTGAGTAGCTCTCCTTAGCCACATCACCAATTTTCTTTCAGTGAGGGGAAGAACATTGTCATACTTCTTTAAATCTTCAGGACAGGAAGATGTTGAAGAGTCTGAAGAGGCAGAAGAGTCATCATCAGGTTGAAATGGTGACTCTTCAGGCTCTTTAGGATCAGGTTGATGTTCTTGTTCAAGTGGTTGAACATCAGTGTCCATTTTTTCCCCAATGGCAAATTCTTCCTCTTCACTTTCATACTCTTCTTCTTCATCTGACATCATCAAAACATGAACATCAGCAACACTAAGAAGGCCAGAGGGGGTTGTGGGTTCCGTATCAATGAGTGGTTTTTGTCCCTCTGCGTCTTTGTCCCCCAAGTACGGGTGTTTCCCAGTGCCTTCGCTAGGGTCAGGATTGGTGATGAGTTCCGTATTAGCGGGGGATTTATGTAAGATATAACTTTTCACATACACATCAAACCATAACACAAAGTAGCATGTAGATGGAATTCTAGAGAGAGAAAGTTAGAGGTTTAGGGAACTTAGTGAGAGAAAGTGAAAGATATTATTATGAGCTCCAACTCTCTACCTTGGAAGGTAGAGAGTATTTATAGTCTTACATAAATCGCCACACATCGGGCTGTGGATCAGGCATACAGTGGGTAAAGACCCGTCCGTCCTCCACGGTGTTACTTAACTAAATACTACTTAACTTAAAAGAACTACGACTACGAGCTTTCTAACGATTACATATACTTGAGGTGACCGACTCTTTAATACCGGGAATTTCTAATTCCTAACAATCTCCCCCTAAGGGAGGTCACCTCAATCATGTACCAAAATTACATTGAATACAACTAGATATTACATTAAAAATTGTTCTTGCATTCTTGATGTAGTCCTTTGCTTCTAAGCTCGTAGTCATTGATTCTTCACATTGCATGTTTGGATACTCCAAGTGGAGGTCTTTTACTGATCCACGTGATAATAATTTTGAGCCATCTTTTGAGATCATCAGCTATCAAAAATCTCTAATACATCCTTTGTGGTGTTGTGACTTTAGGACCGACATGCTCACATTCTGGATCATGATGACTTCTCATCAGAGTAGCGGAAGCATTTGTTGAATCATGATATTGGCAGCAGCGTAGCAGAAGCTTGGAGTGAAAATATCAGAGTCATTGATGCACTAATCATGATTTCTGTTGAGATGAATGTGTTAAGTGAGCATGCGGCTATGGATTGACCGCTTCATTCTGATCAGCTGCAAACGTCGGGCGTACCTGCATACAACAGTTAGCAATAAATCGCACGAAAGTGTCTTTGATCACTTTCGTTGAATTGAGGTACACGGCCCACGGTTCCCCGTTGATCAGTACGAGTACTGCCTGTGATCAGGTAGGATTCCTAAGAATCTCCTTGACAGGGTTTCGCAGCTGTTCTAGTTGTTCTCAAACCGGAACATCTCAAAGAAGACAACACGGAGTGAGTGAACCAGCGAATTTTAAGTCCACTGATTGATGAAAAGAGATTTGAAAAACAATCGTGTATTGCTCAATAGAAATTGTTTTTGCAATACAACGAAGGTTTTATTGAAAATCAATTATCAATCATAAAAACACCTTTTGGTTTGAAAAATTAGTACACGGTCGATGTGCTAAAGAAAAGAGTTGTTAAGCACAAAGACCGGTTTTTCAAAGGTATCCGTCAATCCATAACCTGAACCAGGATTGATTCAAAAGATTGAATCGCCCCAATTGTTTATGTTCAGTTGTCACATGGTTGATCTATATAATAGATCTCACATGCCACCTACCAGGAGCTTGTTAGATGTTGAATCCAGAAGGCTTTCCATCTTCATTGTGTATATGTAAACACATCACTCAGATGTTCTGGCAATACCACAAGGATAATGCGTAGGACTCAAGATATAATCTCTCTTTCCACATTGTGTGAAACAGAGAGTCTTCATTGAAAGTGTCCTAATGAGATTTATTGATGATCTCGTGGCTCTAGACTCAATTTGTGCATATTTGGATCCTGTGCCGGAGACTAGGGAGAGGGTCTCCTTCTTCAATATCAACAATCTCTAAGAGAAAGTCGATAGATAATGTCGGTTCCCCGTGAGAATGAAACAAGTCCTTTTAAGAGGAACTTGAGTGGTTTGGAAAGTTGAAGTGCAGTGCGTCACTGGGTCCATGACGTCTTGTCTTCAATACCGATGTTACCATCAGTAGCATATGAATTGAACCCGGTTTCTGCCCTAAGGTTGAATAAATGGAGGGCTATTTGTTTTCACCCTATTCTCATTCAATTCTTTTTAATTCTTCAACCCCTTCAGTGCTTGCCGAGACTTCATAGCTAGAACCTTGTTGGGTTTATTCCAGTACTAGCTCAGTCTTAGTCCGCACACTTCCCATATCTCATTTTTCTCCTTTTATCATCATACCTAAGGACTTCTACACTAACTAGTGGATTGTCCCTGGGTAGATCCCTCCGGTTCTGGCGGATCATGGGAACTAATACCTAACCTTATCATCCTTGTATCACCGTACATAAAGTAAAGTTGGTCGGTCAATTTGGTATTGTTCATCTGCCATTGGAACCAATTGAAAACCATTTGAAAATCAATTCAGATACTTGTGATATATTATCAAAGCATTTTGTACCTGAATTGTTTTTGATATTTTTAGAACGAGAACTCCCCCTCAACATGTGCATCAAGTATTTGAAAATGTTTTGCACACGGAGGCAAGAGAAAGAATTAACTTCTTTGATTACCATTTTCTAAAAGATATCAACATCACTTCCCTCATCAAATCAAGTAGATATAGCATTTCCGGGAAGGATGAGGTTTCCATAAATTTGCTCCCCCTCAATATGTGCCTCGAGGTTTGAAACGAGTTTTGCACATACTAGAGGGAACTTGCACATTGAGATAAGTTGATCACATTTCAAATCATAGGTTTAAGATAGATGCTCCCCCTCAACATGTGCATGGAAAATTTGAAATCGTTTGTCACATGTGGTCAGGATAGCATGTACATCCTTATAAAACCATTTACCGAATTATCAGTTTAAATCCAATTTAAATCACACATTCTCCCCCGATCACAATTATCAAATCATTTGAGATTTGTGATCTCTTATTGATTTAAATTGATTTTGAAAGCTTTTAAGGGGAATTGTGACTTGATTATGAAAGCGTTTTAACTGATAAGGATCGGATTTTAAGACTTTAAACTCCATTGATAAAACATGCATGAATATCTTTTGAAAACAATTGAATGCCAAATAACTTTTTAATTTAATTGAAATCATTCTCCCCCTCAATCAATGACATAGGTTGTTGATTGAGAGATTGATATTTTGACAAATAAGTCCAGATGATTATCAAAAATAGAGACTGAGTTATTTTTCAAAGCAGTTAGTTTTCAGCAGATAAATGTTTATAGAATCAGAGCATGGAATTTGTAAAAGATGGTAAAGCATGGCTCTGTTCTTTCTTTGTAAAGCGGGTTACTGCCTGAAATGACAGTAAACCATTGTTTCTCTTTCTCCCAAAAATATATATATATATATATATATATATTTTTTTTAAATTCGAACAACATCTAAAGTCCCGTGTCATTCTTTGAATGACAACACAAAGACCGTAGATATTATCGAACCGAGAAAAACATGACAAAATGACAATATTTTTTGAAGATTTTTCGAATTTTTCAAATTTTTATGGATTTTGAAAGTTTTATATTTTTCTATTTTGTTTTTCGAATAAATATTTACAAGAGATAGATGAAGATAGACCTTTACTCCTCGTCTTCCTCCTGAAGACGTTTGAGAGTTTCTGGTTGAAGGCTTTTCAAACCAAGTCGTGGAAGAATAAACTCAAAACGTTCTCTTGGAAGAGCTTTGGTGAAGATGTCTGCTAACTGATATTCAGACCTCACAAAATATAGTTCCACCACACCTTTTTCCACTTGTTCCCTGATGAATTGATGTCGAATGTCGATATGCTTTGCTCTTGAGTGTTGAACGTTGTTGCATGAGAGAGCAATAGCACTTTTATTATCACAGTACAGAGGGATTTTGTTGAATTCAAAGCCATAGTCAGATAATTGAGATCTCATCCATAAGATTTGAGCACAACAAGATGACATGGCTATGTATTCGGCCTCTGTAGAGGAAATAGAAGTACTCATTTGCTTCTTTGAGGACCAGCTCACAAGCTTATCACCCAAAAACTGAGCACCTCCTGACGTACTTCGACGAGTATCTTGACACCCTGCATGATCTGCATCTGCATATGCTGTTAGTGACATACCGGTGTCTTTTGGGTACCAAAGTCCCATATTGATGGTTCCTTGGAGATACCGAAAGACCCGTTTAACCGCTTCAAGGTGCTTTTTAGTAGGCTTAGCCTGGTATCTAGCACACATGCAAACAGCGAACAGGATGTCTGGTCTACTAGCTGTGAGGTACATCAGGGATCCAATCATACTATGATATTTTGTTTGGTCAATCATGATCCCTGAGAGGTCCTCATCTAGTTTGGTTCGGTCAATCATGGGGGTGTCAACAGGGTCACTTGAATCAAATCCAAATTTCTTTAAAATCTCTGTTGCATATTTAGATTGATTTATGAAAATGCCTCCGGGACTTTGTGAAATTTGTAAACCCAAGAAAAATGACATTTGTCCCATCATTGACATTTGAAACTTTGAACTCATTTCATTTGAAAAACGATCACATTCCATTGGGTCTGTCGAGGCAAAAATAATATCATCAACATAAATTTGAACATGAATCAAATGTTTGCCTGACTTCCTGGTGAACAATGTAGGATCAACTGCTCCTTTGACGAATCCGGTTGATAGAAGAAACTTTGACAGTGTATCATACCATGCCCTTGGAGCTTGCTTTAAACCGTAAAGAGCCTTCTTCAAACGATAAACGTGAGTAGGATGCTCTTGATTCACAAAACCTTCAGGTTGGCTGACGTAGACGACTTCTTTAAGATCTCCGTTCAGAAATGCCGTCTTTACATCCATCTGATATACTACCATGTTCTTACTAGCAGCATTAGCCAGAAAGATTCTGATTGCCTCGATTCGAGCAACTGGAGCAAAAGATTCTTCAAAGTCTATACCCTCCTCCTGACGATATCCTTTAGCAACTAATCGAGCCTTGTTCTTCAACACGTCACCATGCTCATCAAGTTTTACTTTGAAGATCCATTTGAGAGCTATAATCATAGCACAGTCTGGAGCAGGTACTAACTCCCATACATCAAGACGATCAAACTCATGAATTTCATCTTGCATGTGTAAGATATAACTTTTCACATACACATCAAACCATAACACAAGGTGGCGAATAAGATGGAATTCTAGAGAGAGAAAGTTAGAGGTTTAGGGAACTTAGTGAGAGAAAGTGAAAGATATTATTATGAGCTCCAACTCTCTACCTTGGAAGGTAGAGAGTATTTATAGTCTTACATAACTCGCCACACTTTGGGCTGTGGATCAGGCATACAGTGGGTAAAGACCCGTCCGTCCTCCACGGTGTTACTTAACTAAATTACTACTTAACTTAAAAGAACTACGACTACGAGCTTTCTAACGATTACATATACTTGAGGTGACCGACTCTTTAATACTGGGAATTTCTAATTCCTAACAATCTCCCCCTAAGGGAGGTCACCTCAATAATGTACCAAAATTACATAGAATACAAATAAATATAACATTTAACAATTGATCTTGCATTCTTGATGTAGTCCTTTGCTCCTAGGCTCGTAGTCATTGATTCTTCACAATGCATGTTTGGTTATTCCAAGTGGAGGTCTTTTACTGATCCACGTGATGATACGTTTGAGCCATCTTTGGAGATCATCAGCTATCAAAAATCTCTGAGACATCCATTGTGGTGTTGTGACTTTGGGACCGACATGCTCACATTCTGGATCATGATATCTTCTCATCAGAGTAGCGGAAGCATTTGTTGAATCACGATATTGGCAGCAGCGTAGCAGAAGCTTGGTGTGAAAATATCAGAGTCATTGATGCACTAATCATGATTTCTTTTGAGATGAATGTGTTAAGTGAGCATGCGGCTATGGATTGACCGCTTCATTCTGATCAGCTGCAAACGTCGGGCGTACCTGCATACAACAGTTAGCAACAAATCGCACGAAAGTGTCTTTGATCACTTTCGTTGAATTGAGGTACACGGCCCACGGTTCCCCGTTGATCAGTACAAGTACTGCCTGTGATCAGGTAGGATTCCTAAGAATCTCCTTGACAGGGTTTCGCAGCTGTTCTAGCTGTTCTCAAACCGGAACATCTCAAAGAAGACAACACGGAGTGAGTGAACCAGCGAATTTTTAATTCCACTGATTGATGAAAAGAGATTTGAAAAACAATCGTGTATTGCTCAATAGAAATTGTTTTTACAATACACCGAAGGTTTTATTGAAAATCAATTATCAATCATAAAAATACCTTTTGGTTTGAAAAATGAGTACACAGTCGATGTGCTAAAGAAAAGAGTTTTTAAGCACAATGACCGGTTTTTCAAAGGTATCCGTCAATCCATAACCTGAACCAGGATTGATTCAAGAAATTGAATCGCCCCATTGTTTCTGTTCAGTTGTCACATGGTTGATCTATATAATAGATCTCACATGCCACCTACCAGGAGCTTGTTAGATGTTGACTCCAGAAGGCTTTCCATCTTCATTGTGAATATGTAAACACATCACTCAGATGTTCTGGCAATACCACAAGGATAATGCGTAGGACTCAAGATATAATCTCTCTTTCCACATTGTGTGAAACAGAGAGTCTTCATTGAAAGTGTCCTAAAGAGATTTATTGATGATCTCGTGGCTCTAGACTCAATTTGTGCATATTTGGATCCTATAACGGAGACTAAGGAGAGGGTCTCCTTCTTCAATATCAACCATCTCTAAGAGAAAGTCGATAGATAATGTCGGTTCCCCGTGAGAATGAAACAAGCCCTTTTAAGAGGAACTTGAGTGGTTTGGAAAGTTGAAGTGCAGTGCGTCACTGGGTCCATGACGTCTTGTCTTCAATACCGATGTTACCATCAGTAGCATATGAAGTGAACCCGGTTTCTGCCCTAAGGTTGAATTAATGGAGGGCTATTTGTTTTCACCCTATTTTCATTCAATTCTTTTTAATTCTTCAACCCCTTCAGTGCTTACCGAGACTTCATAGCTATTACCTTGTTGGGTTTATTCCAGTACTAGCTCAGTCTTAGTCTGCACTCTTCCCATATCTCACTTTTCTCCTTTTATCATCATACCTAAGGACTTCTACACTAACTAGTGGATTGTCCCTGGGTAGATCCCTCCGGTTCTGGCGGATCATGGGAACCAATACCTAACCTTATCATCCTTATATCACCGTACATAAAGTAAAGTTGGTCGGTCAATTTGGTATTGTTCATCTGCCATTGGATCCAATTGAAAACCATTTGAAAATCAATTCAGATACTTGTGATATATTATCAAAGCATTTTGTACCTGAATTGTTTTTGATATTTTTAGAACGAGAACTCCCCCTCAACATGTGCATCAAGTATTTGAGAAATGTTAAGCACATGGAGGCAAGAGAAAGAATTAACTTCTTTGATTACAATTTTCTAAAAGATATCAACATCACTTCCCTCAACAGATCAAGTGGGTATAACATTTCCGGGAAGGATGAGGTTTCCATGAATTTTGCTCCCCCTCAATATGTGCCTTGAGGTTTGAAAAGAGTTTTTCACATACTAGAGGGAACCTGCACATTGGGATAAATGATCACGTTTCAAATCATAGGTTTAAGATAGGTGCTCCCCCTCAACATGTGCATTGAAAAATTGAAATCGTTTGTCACATGTGGGAGGGACAGCATGTTCATTCATGTGAAACCATTTACCTTAATATCAGTTTAAATCTAATTTAAATCACACATTCTCCCCCGATCACAATTATCAAATCATTTGAGATTTGTGATCTCGTATAGATTTAAATTGATTTTGAAAGCTTTTAGGGAGAATTGTGACTTGATTGTGAAAGCGTTTGAACTGATAAGGATCGGATTTTAAGACTTTAAACTCCATTTATAAAACCATGCATGTATATCTTTTGAAAACAATTTAATGCCAAATAACTTTTTAATTTAATTGAAATCATTCTCCCCCTCAATCAATGACGTAGGTTGTTGATTGAGAGATAGAGATTTTGACAAATACGTCCTGATGATTATCAAAAATAGAGATTGAGTTATTTTTCAAAGCATTTAGTTTTCAGTAGATAGGAGTTTATAGAATTAGAGCATAGGATTTGAAAACATGGTAAAACATGGCTCTGTTCTTTCTTTAAAACCGGGTTATTGCCTGAAGATGACAATAAACCATCGTTTCTCTTTCTCTCAAAAACATTTTTTTTTTTTTTTTTTTTATATAAAAATTCGAACAACATCTAAAGTCCCGTGTCATTCTTTGAATGACAGCACAAAGACCGTAGATATTATCGAACCGGAAAGAAATATGACAAAAATGACAGTATTTTTTGAAGATTTTTCGAATTTTTCAGATTTTTATGGATTTTGAAAGTTTTATAATTTTGTATTTTGTTTTTCAAATAAATATTTACAAGAGATAGATGAAGAAAGACCTTTACTCTTCGTCTTCCTCCTGAAGGCGTTTGAGAGTTTCTGGTTGAAGGCTTTTCAAACCAAGACGTGGAAGAATAAACTCAAAACGTTCTCTTGGAAGAGCTTTGGTGAAGATGTCCGCTAACTGATATTCAGACCTCACAAAATATAGTTCCACCACACCTTTTTCCACTTGTTCCCTGATGAAATGATGTCGAATGTCGATATGCTTTGCTCTTGAGTGTTGAACGTTGTTGCATGAGAGAGCAATAGCACTTTTATTATCACAGTACAGAGGGATTTTGTTGAATTCAAAGCCATAGTCAGATAATTGAGACCTCATCCATAAGATTTGAGCACAAAAAGATGACATGGCTATGTATTCAGCCTCTGTAGAGGAAATAGAAGTACTCATTTGCTTCTTTGAAGACCAGCTCACAAGCTTATCACCCAAAAACTGAGCACCTCCAGACGTACTTCGACGTGTATCTTGACAACCTGCATGATCAGCATCTGCATAGGCCGTTAGTGACATACCGGTGTCCTTCGGGTACCATAGTCCCATATTGATGGTTCCTTGGAGATACCGAAAGACCCGTTTAACTGCTTCAAGATGCTTTTTAGTAGGCTTAGCCTGGTATCTCGCACACATGCACACAGAGAACAAGATGTCTGGTCTACTAGCAGTGAGATACATCAGGGATCCAATCATACTCCTATATTTCGTTTGGTCAATCATGATCCCTGAGAGGTCCTCATCTAGTTTGGTTCTGTCAATCATGGGGGTGTCAACAGGGTCACTTGAATCAAATCCAAATTTCTTTAAAATCTCTGTTGCATATTTAGATTGATTTATGAAAATGCCTCCGGGACTTTGAGAAATTTGTAATCCCAAGAAAAATGACATTTGTCCCATCATTGACATTTGAAACTTTGAACTCATTTCATTTGAAAAACGATCACATTCCATTGGGTCAGTCGAGGCAAAGATAATATCATCAACATAAATTTGAACATGAATCAAATGTTTGCCTGACTTCCTGGTGAACAATGTAGGATCAACTGCTCCTTTGATGAATCCGGTTGATAGAAGAAACTTTGACAGTGTATCATACCATGCCCTTGGAGCTTGCTTTAAACCGTAAAGAGCCTTCTTCAAACGATAAACGTGAGTAGGATGCTCTTGGTTCACGAATCCTTCAGGTTGGCTGACGTAGACAACTTCCTTAAGATCTCCGTTCAGAAATGCCGTCTTTACATCCATCTGATATACCACCATGTTCTTACTAGCAGCATTAGCCAAAAAGATTCTGATTGCCTCGATTCGAGCAACTGGAGCAAAAGATTCTTCAAAGTCTATACCCTCCTCTTGACGATATCCTTTAGCAACTAATCGAGCCTTGTTCTTCAACACATCACCATGCTCATCAAGTTTTACTTTGAAGATCCATTTTAGAGCTATAATCATAGCACAGTCCGGAGCAGGTACTAACTCCCATACATCAAGACGATCAAACTCATGAATTTCATCTTGCATAGCATTGAACCAGCTATCTTCATTCATAGCAGTTTTAACATCTTTTGGTTCGATCTTAGATAGTACGGAGTTGAAGAAGCACCATAAAGCATCGGTTGCGAGTTGCTTCCGGGTTGATACAGGGCGAGAGGGATTTCCAATGATGTTGTCTAATGGATGATCGTGAGTCCATTTTCTGAGGTGTTCATGTGGCATTTGTTGAGGAACTGAGGTAGCTGAGTCGATGTCTCCTGAAGAAGATGGTTCTGATGATGATTCAGGAGTAGCAAATATGTTTTCAAATGGAGCATCTTCAGGAGTCGCAAAGGGATTAACTTCATCATTGATGCCAGAAACATTTCCATGATGTACATTTGAAGAATGATGATTTGTTGATGAGACTGAAGGATCAGCAGCAGGTGCTTCTTGACTTACAGATGTTGAAACTGATGGATTGACTTCATTCACTGGAATATGAGCATCCTCTGTAGTAGGGATCAGCACCTCATTAGTAGTAGACTCATACAGTTCATCAAACATTGGATCAAACAATTTCTTTACATCATCTTCAGATGGAGGTACATATGGTGTTTCTTGAGAGGAGTTTGGAACAAGGGATGAACCAATAGGACTATTTTGAAGTGCGGGTCCTGAGCTGGAGTGTCCAGGAGCCATTTGACTGGTCAGCTCATCAAACGTAACGTGAATTGTTTCCATGATATTTCGGGTTCTTTTGTTGTAGATTCGGTATCCCTTTTTGTTTGGTGCATATCCTACAAATACTCCAATGTCAGCTTTAGCTCTAAGTTTGCCCAAGTCTTGACCCTCATTAGTTGGATAGCACAAGGCACCAAACACACGAAGGAAAGATAGATTGGGTTTCCTGTTGTGGACAAGTTCATATGGAGTTTTTCCATGAATGGTGTGAATCAGGGAACGATTTTGTGTGTAACATGCAGTGGCAATTGCTTCAGCCCAGAGAAACATTGGAACCTTTGAGTAAATCAGCATTGTTCTAGCAGCTTCAACAAGAGTACGATTTCGTCTTTCAACTACACCGTTCTGTTGAGGGGTTCGTGGAACACTTCTTTGATGGCTGATTCCAACGCTTTCATAGAATTCACTAAGTTGTTTGTTGACAAACTCAGTTCCATTGTCTGTTCTGATAATTCTGACAGTTTTGTTTAGTCTAACCTGCAGCTGTTTGATGAGTTTGATGATGATATCAGGAGTTTCATCCTTTGTCCTTAAGAACTTGACCCAGGTGAATCTGGAATAGTCATCAACCACAACTAACACATATTTCTTCCCAAAGATATTTTGCACCCTCATTGGTCCACATAAATCCATATGAATCATATGAAGAACTTCTGTGACAGAGTTAGTAGGTTTGGGTTTATGGGCATACTTCTTGCTTTTTCCCAATTGACATGCTGAACAAAGATGATCCTTTTCATACTTTAGTCTAGGTAACCCTACAACTAAGTCCTTTCTGGAAAGATCGTTGATGGTGCCGAAGTTCAAGTGATTGAGACGACGATGCCATAACCATGACTTTGTTTTTGAAGCCTTAGATAACAAGCAGATTGGTGAGGCTCTCATCATGTCATCGATAGTGATGGTGTAAAGGTTTGAGCCACGAGTTCCTTTCAACAGTTCCTTACCATTAAGATCTCTAACAAAGCAGGTATGTTTTCTGAAGGCTACTTCTAGATCAGAGTCACAGAATTGACCAACAGAGAACAGATTATGACCTAAACCTTCCACATAATACACTCTGGAGATGACACTATCACCAACAACATAATCTCCATAACCCATAATAGCACCAAAATGATCATTACCAAATCTAACAGTCCCGATGAATTTGCTCACGAAGTTCATGAGCCGTGACCGGTCTCCAGTCATATGCTTGGAACAGCCTGAGTCCAGGTACCACAGAACGATTTGAACGATCTGCAGTTGAACACAGACAAGAATGGATAACTGGATAATTGGGATCCCCATGCAAGAATGGGTTCCATTTGGTTAGTAGCAACAGTTGGACCACCCACATCAGAAATTGAAGCATTCATATCAGACAGTGAGGTAATGGAATCATTGTGGATAGATGCAATACTAGTGTCTATATTAGCCCTATTTACAGTGTGACCACTTCTTAAGGGAATAGTTCTACCAGTAGGCATCCATTTTCTAGTGGGCATTATCTGATTAGTCTTATGACCAACAGGTATCCAATAAAAGCCTATTTTGCTGAATGTTCTTCCTGTGGGTTTCCATTGTTTTCTAACTCTCTTTCGCTTTTGCCTATTAGCCTTTTTAGCATGAATTTTAGCATTAACAAGATTAACTAGGCAATTAACATCGTTAGGCAGAACATTAACATCACATCCAAGATTAGAAACAGAATTCAAGCAATCATCAGTACAAGGTTTGCAAATAGTATCAGAATTCGAATTAATTACAGTACGCCTATGGCTAATACTAGAATCAACACGATTCGTTTTATTCGATTCAAACTTAAGGTTCCTAGATTGTTCTTCTACTCTCTTCCAGTGCACATTCATAGCTTGAGAGGTCCTATCATTCCTTGTATTGTCTTGAGACTTTGACCTGCTCCCTTTAGTGTCACTGATTACTCCTGTAGAGGGAATGGGAACATTAGTTTGTTTTACTACTCTTTGCACCACCTGTTTAGATGTGCTGGGATCTGAACTACATGCAGGTGCACTATGGTTCACTTTCTTAAAGCTAGATGTACTGAGATTAGTACTCCTAGAAGGCACATTTGAGTTCTCTTTCCTAGCATTGACAGATCTAGAATTTGAACTACTCAATGGTACACTACTCCTCACATTCAAACCATTGGGAATTGAGTGTATATCATGTTTGGCCTTAGGCATTGAGCATGGAATCAAAGGGTTAACTCTCTCACCTAATGTCTTTGGGCATATTGTGATCAAACATTCTAAGATTTCTTGAGATCGTTTGGCATATAAGCATGCATGTCCAATTGCATTATCATGAGGTTTCTCTAGCTTATCCTCTTCAACAATCTCACGCAGGCATTCTAAGCACTCCTTAAGGGATGAGAAATATGTTTGAATGGCAAGTTTGTTGTTCCTTAGGTGAGGGGGGACATATGTCACAGGTAAAGCATATTTATTACTAGAGTGACCCTTTGATACAACATTTTCCTCATTGAACATTGGCATTTTCCCTTTTACCTGACTCTTCAGATTCTCAATTTCCTTTTGCAATGAAGTTATTTGTTGGTTGTTTTTGTTACGAGTGACTTTAATTGATTCAAACAACTCATTGAAATGACGTTTAACCTTTTCATTTTCTTCTAGAAAACTTTCGTTTTCCTTTTGTAAAGCATTTACTAGATTTTGAAGATGAAACGTTTGAGAATTCTGAGAATCTAAAGGAGGAGGCATTTGGGAGCCTGTCATATTGTTCGTTTGACCCTTTAATTGAGAGATTTGGGCTTTCAATTTTCTGATCGTGTTACACTGAGCATGAATCTGTTCATCTCGTTTGTTAATTTGAAAAACTGCATCAAACTCTGGAGCATCTGAAGATGTCTTGATATTTGAAGTTTTGACATTTTCTTTGAGATGTTGATATTTTAGTTGTAGATTAAAATACTCAACTTCTAGTTTAGAAAAATGTTTAACCAAATTGTCATGATCATCCAGTTCAATTTTCTCATTTAGTTTAGAATTAGTTTTTTCAAGCTCAATGACACGATCATGGGAGACTTTCAGGGCCACAGATAGTTCATGAAATTTGGAAGCATTAATAGAGCAATTTGAAGCAGTGAAAAACACATCTTGCGCAACACATTCAGTAATAAGATTCTCATTTAGTGTATGCAAGTTCTTTCTCTCAATCTCATTATATTTTAGTGCACGCTCATAATCACTAACTTCAGCAACCATTGCATCAAATTCCTTTTCCATACCCTTAATATCAGCTTCTACCCCTTTTTTAAGACTCTCAAAGTGATCTTTTAGAAGTTTAAAGAATGGCATGACCTCAGTTAAATAACATTCTTTCATTTGTTCAAAACCTCTTTCACCTTCAGTTATACCAGTGGGAGTGATCCTTTTCTTACAAGTTTTCTCAAAATCAACAAATAGTTGGAATATAACGTATTGGCTAATTAATGTCTTGCTTTTAGTGGCAATTGTTCTAGGTACAAGATGCATAGGTGTATTAGGAGGATACACAGTTGCTATAGGCATTTTCCGAAGGGGAGGGTTTGTTTCTACAATATTTTCAGCTTTCTGCTTATCTAAATCCATTTTCCAGAAGACTTGTTCGGGAGTCAACAAAGTCTGAGGCTTAAACTTGTTCAAGGAAATCCAATTTTCCTTCTTGTAATCATGAGGAGAGAAGATTATGTTTTTCTCTTTGCATTTGGGATCATTTTGCTTCTTATTCATCTTTTCCCTAGTGATTTCATTTAATATCTTATCTTCCTCAGTGCACTCAACGCAACTAGGTTTCTGCCTAGGTTTAAGGACTTCATTACCATCATAAATTACCTTATGAGCATTTCTAGCCCTTTTAATTACCTCTGGATTTGGTTCCTCAACAAGGGGAACGCTATGCTTATCGCTTAGAACTCTATGCTTAGTGATCATGTGAGCAGTCTGAATGGTGTTTCCTTGTAAATACAACTTGTTTTCAAGTTTGTTTTTCAAAGTTTTCAGATTAGAAAAATCTCTCAAGAGTTTTGATTCCTTTGCATTAAATTCTTGCTTAAGCATTTTCACATTTTCTTGAAGTTCTTGTTTTTGCTTAGCTGTTTTAGAAAGTTTTTCTTGCAAGGAATTTAATTCTTGTTTCAATACTTCTTCTCTAAACTTACTTTTTCTAATTACTGTACTCACTTGGACATCCATTTCCTGCTCACGAGTGGTCAACTCAAATTTTGCCCGTTGTTCATAAATAGCAACACGTTCCTTATAGGCATTTAGTTCAGAAATTATGGAATCATTAGGAGCACATGCAGTGTATTCATCAAAGACATAGTCATTGTTGACTGCAGAAGATGCATCACTTGGTACAATTTCACTTTCACTTTGTTTCACGTATTGATCGTATGGGACAATATTGATATTACCCATATTTTCAATATTTGATTCAAAAGTTTTAGTTGGTTGTACTTTGTCATGCATCTGTTGCACATCAGCATCATCGTATAGTTTTAATACCTCAGAGATGAGTTTGTCCTTGGATGTGCCAGCTTGTGGTGAGGAAGAGATCTTGGGAGAAACCATTGGAGAGATGCTAGCCATAAAGATTGTGTGTGCAGTAGGTCCATCATCTACATCAGAGTCGTAAGCATCACAGTCAGCGACTTGAAAGGCATTCTGATGATTGTGACCTATCTCCTGAATAGGCTGCTCATCCACATCTGCATCATAGGTCTTTGCATTGCCCTCAGCAAGAAACAGCAATTCCTCTTCATCCAACGCAGCACCATTGTCCTGAGCTTGTGCCAGCAACATCTTATCTCTGAAGTAATCAGCATTCTGAGGACGCTTTGGAGATGTGCAGTTCCTTGCAATGTGACCTTCACCACCACAGTTGTAGCATTTGATTGGCTTAGGTTGACCTTGGTTACCATTTCTTCCTCGATTCTGGTTTCCAACATAACCTCTCCCAGCTCCACCTCTTCCCTGATCATACTGTTTTTCCTGAACTGGTTGCCCCATAATTTTCCCATCTCTTATCAAAGAATGGTTGTGAAGATTGGAGGCGGTTCGGATCTCATTACAGGTGTGGAGTTTGTTGGTGTGAGGTGAAAGTGTCCTGTTCTCTTTGACCATGAGTGTTAGTTGAGTGATGAAATGTTCCATGACAGCATTTGCATCAGGTTGCTTGAACCTTGGATCAGAAATGGGTTTGTGATTATCATGATTCATGGGTGCAACTTGAGAAGCATTGTTGGAAGTCCCATCATTTGTGAAGAAGGCAGTTGAATCATTTGTAGACCTTGTATCTCCCTGACCTTTGAACTGATCAAGAATTCTCTTTTCAAACATGGCATGACTCTCATTTTGAAGGAGGAAGGCATAGAGTTGCTCATAGTTTGTATTCTTCAGTCCTTTAGTGAGCTTCACAGCTGTGACAAACTTGTGCCATTCGGGATTCATGTTGTTCACAAACTTTGAGTTGAGCTGAATGTTAGGCATAGTCATTCTGATGTTCCTCATGTCATTCACTAACTTATGAAATCTCACATAGTACTCATAGACACTCTCATCTGGTTTCATCTTGAAGTGCTCAAATTCGTCATAGAGTTGGGATTCTCTGTCTTCCATAGTTAGTTCTGAACCTGAGAGAAGCATCTTAACATTATCCCAAACTGCCTTAGCTTCAGTGTTATGATTGATGAGCTTGTAGATGTCTTTAGGAAGACCTTGAAGAACAATGTTTGAAGCCCTGATATCTGCATCAAATCTCTTTTTCTCCTTATCATCAAGCTCATCATACATCTTAGGTCTGTCCATTCCGTAAATAGGGGTACCATCTTCATTAGTATCAAGTATGTCTCTAGTCGTTTCAACTCGATATGGTCCTTCATCAATGGATTTGAGAATATTGACACCATTTTCCTTTCCAAGGCAATACAATCTGATTCGTTGAGCCCAAGAGTCGTAGTCAGTTCTGTCAAGCATGGGTGGACGAGTATCTGATCCAGCTGCTTGTACATCCTCGGCAACTGTGGAGATGACAGTAGGGACGTTGGTGGACATGTTATCAGATTATACGGGATTTTATAACTCAATGATTAAACCGGGAAATAGATTCTTTCACGGGATTTTACTAAATCAAGAGAAAACCGTAAACAATCACTCAAGTCGCTAGATGATAAAGCTCTAAGTCGCTAGAAACAAATCCACTAAGTCGCTACCAATTAATTCGCTAGACAGCCAAGTCGCTAGAATCCCAAGTCGCTAACAGAAAAACAAGTCGCTAAGTAGTAACTCGCTACGGACCAAGTCGCTAACCAAATTTTGGCAGCAATTCGCTACACAAGTCGCTAGAAACACAAGTCGCTAAAGAGCAACTCGCTACTGACCAAGTCGCTACCACAAGTCGCTACCCGTAGTGGAGATTCCACTACTTGTACTTTAACACGCTAGATCTAACTCGCTAGATTTAACACTGTAACTCGCTACAATTTAATGAAGCAAGTCGCTATGAAGAAAACTTATCCGTGAACTAACTCGCTACCATGAAAAACCATATAAACATCACTTTTCAATCCAAAAACAACCCAACCAAGATGATTCAAGCTTACCAAATGAAAACCTAAACACTTATGATGATTCTAAACACAAAAGTACCAACAAAATTCAAACTTTAACACAAGAAATCAACCAAATGATGCAAAAACCACTAAACTTTTTCAAACTCAAAAACCACCTAAAAACCACTATAAATCCAAAGATGTGCAAGATATGATCTAACCATGGCTCTTGATACCAATTGTAAGATATAACTTTTCACATACACATCAAACCATAACACAAGGTGGCGAATAAGATGGAATTCTAGAGAGAGAAAGTTAGAGGTTTAGGGAACTTAGTGAGAGAAAGTGAAAGATATTATTATGAGCTCCAACTCTCTACCTTGGAAGGTAGAGAGTATTTATAGTCTTACATAACTCGCCACACTTTGGGCTGTGGATCAGGCATACAGTGGGTAAAGACCCGTCCGTCCTCCACGGTGTTACTTAACTAAATTACTACTTAACTTAAAAGAACTACGACTACGAGCTTTCTAACGATTACATATACTTGAGGTGACCGACTCTTTAATACTGGGAATTTCTAATTCCTAACAGCATGGCATTGAACCAGCTATCTTCATTCATGGCAGTTTTAACATCTTTTGGTTCGATCTTAGATAGTACGGAGTTGAAGAAGCACCATAAGGCATCGGTTGCGAGTTGTTTCCGGGTTGATACAGGACGAGAGGGATTTCCAATGATGTTGTCTAAGGGGTGATCGTGAGTCCATTTTCTGAGGTGTTCATGTGGCAGTTGTTGAGGAACTGAGGTAGCTGAGTCGATGTCTCCTGAAGAAGATGGTTCTGATGATGATTCAGAGTAGCAAATATGTTTTCAAATGGAGCATCTTCAGGAGTCGCAAAGGGATTAACTTCATCATTGATGCCAGAAACATTTCCATGATGTACATTTGAAGAATGATGATTTGTTGATGAGACTGAAGGATCAGCAGCAGGTGCTTCTTGACTTAAAGATATTGAGACTGAGGGATTGACTTCATTCACTGGAATATGAGCATCCTCTGTTGTAGGGATCAGCGCCTCATTAGTAATTGAATCATACAGTTCATCAAACATAGGATCAAACAATTTCTTTACATCATCTTCAGATGGAGGTACATACGGAGTTTCTTGAGAGGAGTTTGGAATAAGGGATGAACCAATGGGACTGTTTTGAAGTGCGGGTCCTGAGCTTGAGTGTCCAGGAGCCATTTGACCGGTCAGCTCATCAAACGTAACGTGAATCGTTTCCATGATATTTCGAGCTCTTTTGTTGTAGATTCGGTATCCCTTTTTGTTTGATGCATATCCTACAAATACTCCAATGTCAGCTTTGGCCCTAAGTTTGCCTAAGTCTTGACCCTCATTAGTTGGATAGCACAATGCACCAAACACACGAAGGAAAGATAGATTAGGTTTTCTGTTGTGGACAAGTTCATATGGAGTTTTTCCATGAACAGTGTGAATCAGGGAACGATTTTGTGTATAGCATGCAGTGGCAATTGCTTCAGCCCAGAGAAACATTGGAACCTTTGAGTAGATCAGCATTGTTCTTGCGGCTTCAACAAGAGTACGATTTCGTCTTTCAACTACACCGTTCTGTTGAGGGGTTCGTGGAACACTTCTTTGATGACTGACTCCAACGCTTTCATAGAATTCATTAAGTTGTTTGTTGACAAACTCAGTTCCATTGTCTGTTCTGATAATTCTGACGGTTTTGTTAAGTCGGACCTGCAGCTGTTTGATGAGTTTGATGATGATATCAGGAGTTTCATCCTTTGTCCTTAAGAACTTGACCCAGGTGAATCTAGAGTAATCATCAACTACAACTAACACATATTTCTTCCCAAAGATATTCTGCACCCTCATTGGTCCACATAAATCCATATGAATCATATGAAGAACTTCTGTGACAGAGTTAGTAGGTTTGGGTTTATGGGCATACTTCTTGCTTTTTCCCAATTGACATGCTGAACAAAGATGATCCTTTTCATACTTTAGTCTAGGTAAACCTACAACTAAGTCCTTTCTGGAAAGATCGTTGATGGTGCCGAAGTTCAAGTGATTGAGACGACGATGCCATAACCATGACTTTGTTTTTGAAGCCTTTGATAACAAGCAGATTGGAGAAGCCCTCATCATGTCATCGATAGAGATGGTGTAAAGATTTGACCCACGAGTTCCTTTTAACAATTCCTTACCATTAAGATCTCTAACAAAGCAGGTATGTTTTCTGAAGGCAACTTCTAGATCAGAATCACAGAATTGACCAACAGAGAACAGATTATGACCCAAACCTTCTACATAGTAAACTCTAGAGATGACACTATCACCAACAATATAATCTCCATAACCCAGAATAGCACCGAAATGATCATTACCAAATCTAACAGTCCCGATGAATTTGCTCACGAAGTTCATGAGCCGCGACCGATCTCCAGTCATATGCTTGGAACAGCCTGAGTCCAGGTACCACAGAACGATTTGAACGATCTGCAGTTGAACACAGACAAAAATGGATAACTGGATAATTGGGATCCCCATGCAAGAATGGGTTCCATTTGGTTAGTAACAATGTTTGGAACACCCACATCAGAAATAGAAGCATTCATATCAGAAAGTGAGGCAATGGAATCGTTGTGAATAGATGCAGTACTAGTGTCAGTATTAGCCCTGTTCACAATGTGATCACTTCTTAAGGGAATAGTTCTACCAGTAGGCATCCATTTTCTAGTGGGCATTATCTGATTAGTCTTAAGACCAACAGGTGTCCAATAAAAGCCTATTTTGCTGAATGTTCTTCCTGTGGGTTTCCACTGTTTTCTAACTTTCTTTCGTTTTTGCCTTTTAGCCTTCTTAGCATTAACAATATTAACTGGACAATTAACATCATTAGGCAGAACAGTAACACCACATTCATGATTAGAAACAGAATTCAAGCAGACATTAGTACAAGGTTTGCAAATAGTATCGGAATTCGAATTAATTACAGTACGCCTATGGCTAATACTAGAATCAACACGATTCGTTTTATTCAATTCAAGCTTAAAGTTCCTAGATTGTTCTTCTACTCTCTTCCAGTGCACATTCTTAGCTTGAGAGGTCCTATCATTCCTTGTATTGTCTTGAGACTTTGACCTGCTCCGTTTAATGTCACTGATTACTCCTGTAGAGGGAATGGGAACATTAGTTGGTTTAACTACTCTTTGCATCACCTGTTTAGATGTACTGGGGTCTGAACTACATGCAGGTGCACTTAGGTTCACTTTCATAAAACTAGAGGTACTGTGATTTGTACTCCTAGAAGGCACACTTGAGTTCTCTTTCTTAGCATTGACAGATCTGGAATCTGAACTACTTAAAGGCATACTACGGTTCACATTTAAAACATTGGGAATCGAATGCATATCATACTTAGCGTTAGGCATTGAGCATGGAATCAAAGGATTAACTCTCTCACCTAATGACTTTGGGCATATTGTGATCAAGCATTCTAAGATTTCTTGAGATCGTTTGGCATATAAGCATGCATGTCCAATTGCATTATCATGAGGTTTCTCTAGCTTATCCTCTTCGACAATCTCACGCAGACATTCTAGGCAATCCTTAAGGGATGAGAAGTATGTTTGAATGGCAAGTTTGTTGTTCCTTAGATGAGGAGGGACATATGTCACAGATAAAGCATATTTATTACAAGAGTGAACCTTTGATACAACATTCTCCCCATTGGTCATTGGCATTTTCCCTTTTACCTGACTCTTCAGATTCTCAATTTCCTTTTGCAATGAAGCTATTTGTTCGTTGTTTTTGTTACGAGTGACTTTAATTGATTCAAATAACTCATTGAAATGACGTTTAACCTTTTCATTTTCTTCTAGAAAACTTTCGTTTTCCTTTTGTAAAGCATTTACTAGGTTTTGAAGATGAAACATTTGAGAAATCTGAGAATCTAAAGGAGGAGGCATTTGGGAACCTGTCATATTGTTCGTTTGACCCTTTAATTGAGAGATTTGGGCTTTCAACTTTCTGATCGTGTTGCACTGAGCTTGAATCTGTTCATCACGTTTGTTAATTTGAAAAACTGCATCAAACTCTGGAGCATCTGAAGATGTCTTGATATTTGAAGTTTTGACATTTTCTTTGAGATGTTGATATTTTAGTTGTAAATTAAAATACTCAACTTCTAGTTTAGAAAAATGTTTAACCAAAGTGTCGTGATCATCCAGTTCAATTTTCTCGTTTAGTTTAGAATTAGTTTTTTCAAGCTCAATGACACGATCATGGGAGACTTTCAGGGCAACAGATAGTTCATGAAATTTGGAAGCATTAAAAGAGCAATTTGAAGCAGTGAAAAAAATATCTTGAGCAACACATTCAGTAATAAGAGTCTCATTTAAGGTATGCAAGTTCTTCCTCTCAATCTCATTATATTTTAGTGCACGCTCATAATCACTAACTTCAGCAACCATTGCATCAAATTCCTTTTCCATTCCCTTAATATCAGTTTCTATCCCCTTTTTAAGACTCTCAAAGTGGTCTTTTAGAAGTTTAAAGAAGGGCATGACCTCAGTTAAATAACATTCTTTCATTTGTTCAAAACCCCTTTCTCCTTCAGTTATATCAGTGGGTGTGATCCTTTTTTTGCAAGTTTTCTCAGAATCAACAAATAGTTGAAATATAACGTATTGGCTAATTAATGTCTTGCTTTTAGTGGCAATTGTTCTAGGAACAAGATGCATTGGTGTATTAGGAGGATACACAGTCGCTCTAGGCATTTTCCATAAAGGGGGGTTTGTTTCAATAATATTTTCAGCTTTCTGCTTATCTAAATCCTTTTTCCAGAAAACTTGTTCGGGAGTCAACAATGTCTGAGGCTTAAACATGTTCAAGGAAATCCAGTTTTCCTTCTTGTAGTCATGGGGAGTGATTTTTATTTTTTTCTCTTTGCATTTAGGGTCATCTAATTTTTTGTTCATCCTTTCCCTAGTGACTTCATCTGATTTCTTATCTTCCTCAGTGCACTCAACACAACTAGGTTTCTGCCTAGGCTTAAGGATTTCATTACCATCATAAAGCACCTTATGAGCATTTCTAGCCTTTTTAATTACCTCTGGATTTGGTTCCTCAACAAGGGGAATGCTATGCTTATCGCTTAAGACTCGATGTTTAGTGACCATGTGAGCAGTCTGAATGGTGTTTCCTTGTACGTACAACTTGTTCTCAAGTTTGTTTTTCAAAGTTTTCAGATTAGAAAAATCTCTCAAGAGTTTTGATTCCTTTGCATTAAATTCTTGCTTAAGCATTTTAACATTTTCTTGAAGTTCTTGTTTTTGTTTAGCTGTTTTAGAAAGTTTTTCTTGCAAGGAATTTAATTCTTGTTTCAATACTTCTTCTCTAAACTTACTTTTTCTAATTACTGTACTCACTTGGTCATCCATTTCCTGCTCACGAGTGGTCAACTCAAACTTAGCACGTTGTTCATAAATAGCAACACGTTCTTTATAGGCATTTAGTTCAGAAATTACGTAATCATCAGGGGCACATGCAGTGTATTCATCAAAAACATAGTCATTGTTGACTGCAGAAGATGCATCACTTGGTACAACTTCACTTTCACTTTGTTTCACATATTGATCATATGGGACAATATTGATATTACCCATATTTTCAATATTTGATTCAATAGTTTCAGTTGATTGTACTTTGTCATGCATCTGTTGCACATCAGCATCATCGTATAGTTTTAATACCTCTGAGATGAGCTTGTCATGGGATGGCCCAGCTAGTGGTGAAGAAGAGACCTTGGGAGAAACCATTGGAGAAATGCTAGCCATAAAAATTGTGTGTGCCGTAGGTCCATCATCCACATCAGAGTCGTATGCATCACAGTCAGCGACTTGAAAGGCATTCTGATGATTGTGACCTATCTCCTGAATAGGCTGCTCATCCACATCTGCATCATAGGTCTTGGCATTGCCCTCAGCAAGAAACAGCAATTCCTCTTCATTCAAAGCAGCACCATTGTCCTGAGCTTGTGCCAGCAGCATTTTATCTCTGAAGTAATCAGCATTCTGTGGACGCTTTGGAGATGTGCAGTTCCTTGCAATGTGTCCCTCACCACCACAGTTATAGCATTTGATGGGCTTAGCTTGACCTTGGTTACCATTCCTTCCTCGATTCTGGTTGCCAACATAACCTCTCCCAGCTCCACCTCGTCCCTGATCATACTGTCTTTCCTGAACTGGTTGCACCACGATCCTTCCATCTTTAACAGTGGCTTGATTGTGTGGGTTAGATGCAGTTCTGAGGTTGTTGTTGGTTTGTGGGAGAGTATTCATGTTTTGACTAATGAGAAGAGCTAGTTGATTAATGAAGCTACCCACGTGAGCATCAGCATCAGCTTGTTTGTACATCGGATCAGGAATGAGTTTGTGATTACCATTACCCAAAGGTATGACTTGTGATGCTTTGGTTGTGATTCCGATGTTTGAGTAGAAAGCTGTAGAGTCATTAGACGAGCTTGTCTCTCCCTGGTTGGTTTTGAACTGATTGAGAATCAATTTTTCAAACATAGCATGTCTCTCATTCTGAAGGAGGAAGGCATAGAGTTGCTCATAGTTTGTATTCTTCAATCCTTTAGTGAGCTTCACAGCGGTAACAAACTTGTGCCATTCGGGATTCATGTTGTTCACAAATTTTGAGTTCAACTGAATGTTAGGCATAGTCATTCTGATGTTCCTCATGTCATTAACTAACTTATGAAATCTCACATAGTACTCATAGACATTCTCATCTGGTTTCATCTTAAAGTGCTCAAATTCGTCATAGAGTTGGGATTCTCTGTCTTCCATAGTTAATTCTGAACCTGAGAGAAGCATCTTAACATTGTCCCAAACTGCCTTAGCATCTGTGTTATGATTGATCAGCTTGTAGATGTCTTTAGGAAGACCTTGAAGAACAATGTTTGAAGCCCTGATATCTGCATCAAATCTCTTTTTATCCTTATCATCAAGCTCATCATACATCTTAGGTCTGTCCATTCCGTAAACAGGAGTACCATCTGCATTAGTATCAAGTATGTTTCTAGTCGTCTCAACTCGATATGGTCCTTCATCAATGGATTTGAGGATGTTGACACCATTTTCCTTTCTAAGGCAATACAGTCTGATTCGTTGAGCCCAAGAATCGTAGTCAGTTCTGTCAAGCATGGGTGGACGAGTATCTGAGCCAGCTGCTTGAACATCCTCGGCAACAGTGGAGATGACAGTAGGAACGTTGGTAGACATGTTAATAGATTATACGAGATTTTATAACTCTATGATTAAACCGGGAAATAGATTCTTTCACGGGATTTTACTAAATCAAGAGAAAACCGTAAACAATCACTCAAGTCGCTAGAAGATAATGCACTAAGTCGCTAGAAGATAGTGCACTAAGTCGCTAGAAGATAATGCACTAAGTCGCTAGAAGATAATGCACTAAGTCGCTAACACTTAATTCGCTACACCACTAAGTCGCTAGAGTCCCAAGTCGCTAGACAACTGCAAGTCGCTAAAGAGTAACTCGCCAAGTCTCAAGTCGCTAGCAAAAATTTTGGCAGCAATTCGCTACTCAAGTCGCTAAAGATGCAAGTCGCTAAAGAGCAACTCGCTACATACCAAGTCGCTACCACCAAGTCGCTACTCGTAGTGGAGAGTCCACTACTTGTACTTTAACTCGCTAGATCTAACTCGCTAGGTCTAAAGCTGTAACTCGCTACAAATTTGTAAAGCAAGTCGCTATGAAGAAAATAATCCGTGAGCTAAGTCGCTAGCTTGAAAAACCATATAAACATCACTTTTCAATCCAAAAACAACCCAACCAAGATGATTCAAGCTTACCAAATGAAAACCTAAACACTTGTGATGATTCTAAACATAAAAGTACTAACAAAATTCAAACTTTAACACAAGAAATCAACCAAATGATGCAAAAACCACTAAACTTTTTCAAACTCAAAAACCACCTAAAAACCACTAGAAATCCAAAGATGTGCAAGATATGATCCAACCATGGCTCTTGATACCAATTGTAAGATATAACTTTTCACATACACATCAAACCATAACACAAAGTAGCATGTAGATGGAATTCTAGAGAGAGAAAGTTAGAGGTTTAGGGAACTTAGTGAGAGAAAGTGAAAGATATTATTATGAGCTCCAACTCTCTACCTTGGAAGGTAGAGAGTATTTATAGTCTTACATAAATCGCCACACATCGGGCTGTGGATCAGGCATACAGTGGGTAAAGACCCGTTCGTCCTCCACGGTGTTACTTAACTAAATACTACTTAACTTAAAAGAACTACGACTACGAGCTTTCTAACGATTACATATACTTGAGGTGACCGACTCTTTAATACCGGGAATTTCTAATTCCTAACAATTTATGTCCCTGATAACGCTCAGATTGTGCATGTTTCTAGTAGCGTTATGTGTGCTTTTATATATGTTATTTGGTTATATTTGCGTGATTTCAGTGCTTTATTGCATCAAAAGGCGTTTTCCTAGTGTTTATAACCAAGTGCAGGGAAACGGAAGGAAAAGTAAAGAAATGTTCAGCAAATAGAAGATTCCCGTTTCAGGGAAGCAGATCAAGCACAAATCAGTATCTCAAGTATCTTTGAAGACCATATTGATTGAAGAACCAAGTTCTATAAGATAATGGAAGTAAAGACCAAGTTTCCATAACTCAGGAAATCCAACCGGATCGGTTCCGAATGCAACCGGATCGGTTGGAAAATGACCAAAAATGCCAAAATGCCATCACCAACCGTTCGGTCGCCACCCGCAACCGGAACGGTTGGCTCTTTTGTAGAAGACCAACCGGATCGGTTGGTCGTGTAACCGATCCGGTTGGAGAAGCTGCATCTGCCAAATCTTCATCACTAAGTTTCCCCTTTGCATCCAAACGATTCTAGGTCCTTCTCTTGGTGTATTCTAGTCCCTTCCTTACTCCTTGGAGGCCAAGTTCAGCAATTAATACCCTAGGCTTTGGAATTAGTATAAATAGAGGCAATTGGTGAGCATATGAGACACACACTTCAATAGAAATCTCTCTACTCATCAAACAAAGCTCTTAAGCTCTCAAATTCGTCCTTAGAAGTCCAGGAAAGTTTGGAGTTCCAGAAGTTCCACAATTGGAGGCCAAATCACCAAGAAGTCTACCCCAATACTTTGGGAATCATTACTTCACCATTTGTAATCTTATTCCAAGCATTGTAAGACTTTTAATCATGTTTTCTAATGTTCAAAGTTCTGAGTTTATGTTTATGTTTGCTATGAGTGGCTAGTTTCTTTATACACTTGCTTAAATGATGTTGATTGTCATATGATTAGTTAGTGATTGTGTTAACATGTTTTAATTCAATTTCAAGTTGATTCTAAGATCCAATTGTGCTAAAGTTTCATAGTGACATTTGTTAATCAAGTTTGACTGGTTGATAGTAATCATAGAGGTCGAAAGAACTTATTGTTATTCAACTAGTCATAATCATTTTGTCTATGGTTGATTGTTTTTACCCATTATTCTTGATTATACAAAGGAACTAAGGTGTGGTTGTAATAGAAACGCTTTTTGATTATCAAATTGGATTGGTTGGAAACATCTAAAAGGTCGTAAGATTAGTTGTTGAGAATCAATTGTAGCCTTTTGTCTATGATCGGTTACCTTTTGCATTGACCTTTTCTTAAGCAATTTGATGAAACAAGTGGATGTTTTTGTGTTTAAGTTTATGTATGTAGACTTATGAAACTTGAATTGATCTTGAATTGATTGGTTAAACGTAATGTTTGTTTTTATAAACTAAAATCTTGACGAAG
This sequence comes from Chrysanthemum seticuspe, assembly GCA_019973895.1. Classification (NCBI taxonomy): domain Eukaryota; kingdom Viridiplantae; phylum Streptophyta; class Magnoliopsida; order Asterales; family Asteraceae; genus Chrysanthemum; species Chrysanthemum seticuspe. The sequence continues at coordinate 210,912,262 of BPTQ01000001.1, read as the reverse complement.
GTTTAACTTGTAAGAACAATAGATTAGTCCACCAACTAATTATCGTAACCAACATGTAAAGAGGTTAACACAATCACATTAATCTATGATATGAAACTAGTTTAAGCAAGTGTAGTTTTTAATCATCTGAATTTCATTATATCTATTTGCTTTGTTATATGTTTTGGATAGACTCTGTTGATTCAAACCTGTACTTAGATTCACTCAAATCCCTGCGAACGATCCCGACTTACCTTCACAATCTTGCTATAACGGACGAGTATACTTGCTCGTATATGTTATTGGTAATATTGGTAACTCACCTTTTATAGATTTAAAACTTGTACACACTTAGCACATCAAGTTTTTGGCGCCGCTGCCGGGGATTTGATTGTGTTTCAGCAAGTTTTTGAATTCCCCTCAGTCGATTCAACCAAAAATTTTATCTCAGAAACTTCAACCGTATCCGGTTGCCATTCAACCGAATCGGTTACGATTTTACCCATAACCCAACTGATCTAACCGATCGGTCGTATCCCGCAACCGATCTGGTTACCCCATCTGTCTTAGGAAAACTGTTTTCGTTGTTTTTCCGTGTGTTTAGATATTGCCTGGATTCTCTAGGGCATTGTATGAACACTCGAGCAACGGGAATAGAACCAATTACACCTCTTACCAACCCTGAACGTTTGATTCGAAGAAGAAGAAGAACACTTTTCATACCATTGGTAAATCGTGTACCAAGAGTACCAAACCCACCATTTGATAACCTCGTAGAAGCCAAAGTTGTTTACAACCCTTTCACCAATTTACCTTTCCCCATGGCGGATGATCAACCCATGTGGGGAACCAACCGAGCCGTAGCACCAACCCTCGGAAGTGCTATTGTTGTTGTCAACCTTGGTGACAACTTCACCGTGAAGGGACATCACCTTTCTATGATCAAAGACCGTCAATTCGATGGCCGTGCGCGGGCCGATCCGCACAAGCACATAGCCGAATTCATTGAAATTTGCGGCATGTTCCGTTATGGCGACACCGATGTCAATGCCATAAAACTCAAGCTTTTTCCATCATCACTCGCCGGAGATGCTAAAGTATGGTACAATGAATTAACCCCAGGAATTATCAACACTTGAGAGGAGATGAGGCAAGCTTTTGTAAGCCGATTCTTTCCACCTGCCATGTTTGATCGATTAATGGGAGAAATTCGTGCTTTCACCCAAAACCCAAATGAATTACTTGTCGAAGCTTGGCTTCGAATGAAAGATTTGCTTCGTAGTTGTCATGGACATGGACTATCCAAAGGAACCATTATCCAAATCTTTTACCATGGACTAGATGAAATCTCTCAAGGCATCCTTGATGCTGGAGGAATTTTTCTCTGTAAGACTCCCAACGATGCACATCAATTGCTCAAAGATCGAGTACTTCTCAAACTCGATTGGTCCAAAGATTCCAAAACTAAACCTCTCCGAAAAACTGTTGCTTTTGTCAAAAACACCGATACCTCAAAACTCATGGAGAAGATGGAAGCGTTAACCTCAAAAATCGACTCGCAATACAAAGATATCAAAGATGAAATGAAGGAAATGCGAGACGGATGCAACAATTGTGGAGGAAATCATCCATCGTCCGAGTGCGATGATAAGCCTATGGGTGGAATGAAAGAAGGAGAAGCGAATTACGCTCAAGGAGGATACCGTGGAGGAGGATATCGTAGTAACTATTACGGTTGAAATTTTGGAAATTGGCAAGATCGCCGACCAAGGGATGACAACCGTGATTCTCAACCACGAGCTGACGATCCACCACCACAAAACCCAGACAAAAAGATGGAAGAAACCGAATTCGAGAAAACCATGAGAGAATTCGTGTCTAATCAAAAATCCGCAAATGATTTTATCAAAAATCAATTTTTCAGTCTCAAAGCCAAAGTTGAGCAAGGACAGAAAAACCATCAAGCATCTATCCAAGATCTTGAAAACAAGTTTGGCAGACTTTCTGACCAACATTCCTCTAGACCTTCTGGTTCTTTGCCAAGTAATACCCAATCCAACCCAAAACCATCAAATGATAAGACGTACCGTCCACCACAAACAAGAAATGAGCATATCAATGTTGTCTTCACAAGAAGTGGTCTATCGTACGATCTACCACCAAATCCTAATGACAATACTCCTATCACCAATGATAGTGAGGATGAAGCCGAGGAACCAAACACAACCCAAAAGAAAAACATTCCATCTGTCAAGGCGTATACACCAAAAATTCCTTATCCTCAACGCCTGAAGAAATAAAAGATGGAAGAGCGTTATAAGAAGTTCATTGAAATAATCAAAGAGGTTAGACTCAATGTTTCTCTCGTTGATGTCTTAGCCGGAATGCCCAATTACGGGAAATTCTTGAAAGAACTTCTTAATAACAAAAGCAAGCTAGAGCAAATATCAGCTACTTTCCTTAACGAAGAATGCTCAGCCATTGTCCAAAACAAGATCCCACCAAAGCTCGGAGATCCTGGGATCTTTCTTATTCCATGTACTTTCGGGAATAATATTAAATGTGATGCTTTAGCCAATCTTGGCGCAAGTATCAACTTGATGCCTTATTCGCTGTATTCCAAGTTGTGCAACAACAGCCTGAAACCGCACAGATTTTGAATAAGAAGGGGTCGTCCCAAAAATAATGTTTAACATCCTTGAAGAATTTGTTCTTCTGCTGGGTCGACATCCCTTTCACTATGAAGTTACCCGCATGGTAATTTGCAAAGTCAGCAAACCATGGGGTAGAAGAGTTTCCACGAAAAGAAACCACATTGAGTGTCTCGAGAGGAAATGTTTCATTTATTTCCTTTTTCTCGAAAACATCTTGGTGAGGGTTTTCTAATCTGGACAGATGATCAGCAGCCAGGTGCTCAGCTCCTTTTTTATCACGTATGATGATATCAAATTCTTGGAGGAGGAGAACCCAACAGAGCAATCTCGGCTTTGCATCTTGTTTTGCAAAGAGATATTTGAGAGCCGAGTGATCCGTATACACTACACATTTGGTCAGGATTAAGTACGGCCGAAACTTCTCAAATGCATACACCACGGCTAATAGCTCTTTTTCTGTGGTGGTGTAATGAGTTTGAGCTTCAGTCATAGTCTTACTTGCGTAGTGAATAGGCTGAAAATGCTTGTTTCTACGTTGCCCTAAGACTGCACCTATAGCAAAATCACTTGCATCGCACATGAGCTCAAAAGGCAAGTCCCAGTCGGGAGCAACGAGAATGGGTGCTTCAGTGAGCTTTTTCTTCAATGTTTCAAAAGCTATGATGCACTCGGGTGAGAAGATAAAAGGAGCATCCTTTTCAAGAAGATGGGTCATAGGCCGGGCGATTTTGGAAAAATCTTGTATGAATCTACGATAGAAACCGGCATGACCTAAAAAACTCCTAATACCTTTGACGGTAGTAGGATGAGGTAATTTAGCAATAACATCGACTTTTGCTCTATCTACCTCAATCCCATTTTTTGAAATCTTATGGCCAAGGACTATGCCTTCTTTGACCATAAAGTGGCTTTTCTCCCAGTTTAGACAAAGATTGGTGTCTTCACACCGTTTGAGCATTTTATCTAGATGGGAGAGACATGTTTGAAACGAATCCCCAATGACCGAGAAGTCATCCATAAACACCTCCATTGTTTCCCCGATCATGTCGTGGAAAATGGCCATCATACATCGTTGGAACGTGCCAGGAGCAATACATAGGCCAAAAGGCATACTTCTATAGGCAAAAGTTCCGTATGGGCAGGTGAATGTAGTTTTATCTTGATCCTTTGGATCAATGGGGATCTGAAAGTACCCCGAGAAACCATCAAGGAAACAATAGTATTCATTCCCTGCTAATCTCTCAAGCATTTGGTCCATAAAGGGCAGAGGAAAATGGTCTTTACGGGTGGCGTCATTCAACTTACGATAGTCAATGCAAACACGCAATCCGGTAACCAATCGAGTTGGAATTAACTCGTTATCTTCATTTGTGATAACAGTAATGCCACCCTTTTTCGGAACACAATGAATTGGGCTAACCCAAGGACTATCTGAGATTGGGTAAATCAATCCTGCATCAAGAAGTTTGATAACCTCCTGTTTGATAACATCATGGATTTTTGGATTTACTCTTCTCTGATGTTGAACTGCTGGGTTGAAGTCATCCTCCATCAAGATTTTGTGAGTACAAAATTCAGGGTTGATACCCTTAATGTCGGAGAGTTTCCAAGCAATTGCTTGCTTGTGTGACTTCAAGATTTTTATGAGAGCAGCTTTTTCATCTTTACTCAAATCTCTAGCAATAATGACTAGTAATTTATCATCACCTTCAAGAAATGCATACTCGAGATGAGGTGGTAAGTCCTTAAGCTCAACCTCAGGAAATTCTTCAGTTTTCTCAACTGATTTGATTTCCTTGTTATGAAGTTTGATGGGAGGGAGAGGAGGAGAAATGTCATGATTTAACAACTTCTCAAGAAGAAAATCTCCCTCCAGATTAATCTTATTTTGATTAATCTCATCAGGAATTGAATCACTAGTGTGAGGGGCTGATGATGGATCATCATTAAGCAACTTCTCAATGAGAAGTATGTCCCCCTCAATGTCAATTGGAGCGTGATCAATTTCCCATGGAACAAAATCACTAGATAAGTAAGCTTCAATCTCTTCTAAGATGAAGTCACTTTCCTCAAATGGGGTGAAAGAAGGAGTAGAATTGGCAATGATAGGTTGAGATGAATGAGTGAGATTATCACTCGAAGAATTATGATCATAACCAAGAACTTCTTGAGAGTACTCTTCAGAAGCAACATCAATGATATATATTCGGTTAACCGACTCAGAATCATAATTTGCAGAGTACCTCGAAGTCTGATCAAGGTTAAAAGTGACAGCTTCATTACCAACACGCAATGTGATTTCTTGCTCAAATACATCAATGAGAGCACGGCCCGTTCTCAGGAATCCTCGACCAACAATGAGAGGAACCCGATGATCGGCATCAAAATCAACAACCACGAAGTCAGCTGGAAAATGGAACTTTCCTACTTTCACAAATACGTCCTCGGCAATGCCAAGAGGACGGGATATTGTACGATCTGCAAGCTCGAGAGTCATGCATGTAGGAGTAAGTTCCAGAAGAGAAAGTTTCTTCCATACTGAATAAGGCATCAGATTGATGCTTGCACCAAGATCTGCTAGGGCAAAGCATTCAACCATTCCTGGAAATACACAAGGTAAGAGAAATTTTCCAGGATCTCCAAGCTTTTCTGGAAGCTTCTTCAGGATAACTGCAGAGCAGTTCTCGTTAAGAGGAGTTTTAGCCATTTCAAACAGCTTTTCCTTGTTGCTTAACATGTGTTTGAGAGTTGATGCAAACTTGGGCATCAGCATGATAGCATCCGCAAAGCTTATGTCAAAATGTAATTCTTGGAAAATTTGGAAAAATTTGTCCATTTGATGACTAGCTTTTTCACGGAGCTTTTGCTCATTCAAACGTGATGGGTAAGGAATAGAAGATTTGGATTTGATATTTTCAACGGGAGCTACAGGTGGTTCAAAAACAACTCCTGGATTAGACTTGGGTTTCTGGACAACTTGAGGTTGGACTACCGAAGGTAGGACATGTGTGGTACTTCCATTATCAATAGGAAGTTCCTTGTCCTTTGTCGCCTTGGTAACTTGACTCATTTCTCCTAGTGGAGGAGGCATTGGAGTCGTAGGTCCATTGTGTGTCCTAGGTTCACTTTCCACTACCTTCGGGAGAGAAGAAGAAGAAGAGGTAGTAGGAATAGCGGGTCCATTGTATGAAACACCACTTCTGGTCGTGATCGCCTTAGCATCGCCCCTCGGGTTAGCGATCGTGTTGCTCGGAAGTTTTCCTGAGCCCGAGGGTTGATCATTTAAAGACTTTTTGAGATCAGCAATCTGACTGACCAACAACCTGTTCATTTCATCTTGGGATTTCATGAACTGCTTCAATAACTCATCAGATGATGGTACTGGAGGATGTGGAGGGAAATTCTGAGGTCTGATGTTTTGATTAGGACCTTGTTGTTGAAAATTCCCTTGATTAGGATTCACATTCCCATGAAATTGATTCCCTCGATTGAAATTGTTTTGATGAAGGTTCCCTTGTTGTTGGAAACCTTGATTGGGTCCAGGATAGAAATTACCATGGTTTTGATAACCTTGGTTCATTCTAGGTTGATTCTGATTTCGGTTAGGATTCTGGTTAAAACCGGGTGGTGCCTGATAAGTGTTAGCACGGTAGTTTGGTTCATTTTGAGGACGGTATTGATTACCTCCTTGATTTGAACTACTGGCTAGAGCATTTGCTTCAAACGGACTACCATCGGTGGCAGTACAGTTGTAGTATGCATGAGGACCACCACAAGTAACACAAACTTCAACTTTCTTCACTTCACCATGTGATGGTGTTTGAGTGAAGGTAACTTTCTTCTGGTTAGCAAGAACCAAAGCCTGAACAATATCTGTGAGTTTATCAATCTTAGCATCGGTGCTAGATGTACTCACTGGAGATGAAGTAGAAGGTCCAGCATTAGACTGAGTTTGATATGTCTTTGTGCGGAAAGGGCGGACCTGGGACTTGTTTTCAATGATTTGTAAGGCTTCTTTGGTGGTTTTGCTAAGGAAATTACCTCCCGCGGAGGCATTCAAAGAGTCTTGGTCAGCTTGTCTCAGACCATTATAGAAAGTATCCATCTGCATTAACTCGGTAAAACCATGATGTGGACACTTGCGGAGCAATTCTTTGTAACGATCCCATGCCTCCCCGAATGATTCATCAAATCTCTGAGAAAATTTCATTATCTCATTCTTAAGACTTGTGGTTCGGGATGGAGGATAGAATTCGTTAACGAATTTGGTGACTAAATCTTCCCATGTCTCAATGGAACGAGGGGGTTGTTTCTCAAGCCAATTCCGGGCTTGTCCCTCTAGAGAAAATGGGAACAGAAGAAGCTTGATAGCTTCGTGTGGGACATTCTTGTATTTGATGGTAGATGCAATCTTGTTAAACCATCGAATGTGTGCATGAGGATCATCCCGCTCAAAACCATAGAATTGGCTTTGGGTTACTAGATTAAGTAACCCGGTTTTGAGCTCGAAAGTGTCAACCACGATGGCTGGGACAACAATGGCATCTCCGTAACCCTCGATGGGTGCTTGGAGAAGCTCATTCATGGGTTTGTCTTCTGCCATTTCGACAGGTGGTGGTGGTGGTAGACGTTCCTCAGTCACGGCTGAAGGAGCTGAACGTCCTCTACGTCTACGAGGAATGTTTCCAAGTTCAGAAAGTGGACTTGTAGAACTGGAAGAACGAGTGCGCATGCACTAAGTATAAAAATCAATTTTCAAAACAAATGAGGCAAAACGACAAGTGAACTTAACCAATAATCACAAATGAAATGGCTTCTTTGAAAAAGGTACACCAAATCACAAGTGACACAAAGGCAAGTTTTAAATCTGATGTTCGGGAACTTATTATGGTCGCACCCCCAGTTAGGTAGTGCACTGCCTTGATTTGCGGTGGTTGATTTTTATGTATATATTAAGTACCACTGAAAAGACGTAGGTATGATTTGTGCTGATGGGGTTTAAAAACTTTTGAAAAATATTTTTGGTATCGTCTCGTTTAACCAAATCGTATCTCTTTAAGAATCACCTTAAAAGAAACACAAGATAGAAAACGTTACGATTGTTTTGTTGTTTTATATTATTTTTGGTGTTTTTAACACTTTAGGAAAAGTGCTAATGAACTTTTTGATTTATATTTAACTTTACAGAAAAACTTTTTACAAACTGTGGTATATGTGCAAGAACGGGTCTGAAAATGCTAGAACACGCTTACAGCCTCCCCGGCAGCGGCGCCAAAATTTGATTGGTGCTAAACAGTCAAGTTTTGTCACTCAAGCTAACCACTTGTGAATGGCTAACCGTAACAAACTTAAAACTGCTCAGAAACCAATACAATGAAGATCAAAGGAATATAGAGAATTCCTGGGTCGTTAAGTCCCACGGAGGATGAATTGGTGTATAAACACTTGATCAGATGATAGAATGATCACTAAGGATAGTGATCAGTAAGGTTTTGGATGGATAATTACCTAAAGAAAAAAAATCTATAAATTACAGCGACTTAAATGCAAATTAAAAGAAATTAAAGATAAAATATATTAAATAAACGCTATCACTATTTTTAAAATGATGAACGTTTAAAACCTAAAACGTACGTTTAAATAAAATTACGTAAACGTACAAAATAAAACGTGAGTTTTAAAGAAATAAAAGGCCTACAAATATGAAAATGATATTTTTACAATCCTAATAATATAAAAAAATTATTAGAAAAAGAAAATTATTTTTAAAACTATTTATTTAATTATTATTAATTAAAAACTATTTATTAAGTATTTAAAATGCACTAAAATATAAGAAAATACAAAATTAACCTAGAAAAATGAAATTATAACTTAGAAAAATCTAAAATATGATAAAACTTATTTTAAAACTGAAAATATATTTTTTAGACTTTTTATGTATTTATTATTAATTTAATACTATTTAAAACTAATTAAAATGCTAGAAAATACTAATTAAACCAAGAAAATTATGGAAAAATACTTTTTATGACTTTTATATTTATCTTAATCTATAAAAATTGAAAACATATTTTTTTAAGCTTTTTCTGATTTATTTGTATTAAAAGCTATTTAAAAATGCCTAAAAACTGTTTTTAATTAAGAAAAATAGCAAACAGTGTTGGAAAATTATGAAAATTTCAGGAAAAGTTTATTTTAATCTACTGAATCTAAGAAAAATAGAAAAACATGGGCTTGTGTGGTAGATTATGGAACTGCAGTTGTAACTGCTTATAAATAAGCACTTTTGATAAGCCAAAAACTACAACAAGCTACCAACTTGATACAGAAGCTATGAAATGCTTAAAGTGTCAAAATGAAACAAGAAACAACTGATTTTAACCTCTAAATTACAAGATGCTATGATTTGGTGATTTGAGCTTTTTGAGCAAAACAGTTTTGAGTATGCTACTTTGAGCTTAAGCACAGACTACCAAATAAGCTAAAACTGAAAAGCAATAATTGGAACTTGTACTAGACCTGGTTGGCTACCTAGAAACCAAAGATGAGATCCAGATAAGCTAAAATGAGCTTGTGAGAAGCTTTTTCAAAACCTAAAAAACCACTGAGTAAAACTCAGTGTACTGAGTGACTTGGGACAAACTGATAAGCACATGCAGGCTTATCAAATAAGCTGAAAATTGAAATTTTAAACTTGGAACTTAAAGAGGACCAGGTTAGCTGTCCAAAGAAACAAATTTCAAAAGATATGGACAACTACAGAGCTTTTGGTGAGCTTGTGAAAATGGTACCTAAACTATGCACAGGGCACTTTGACTTTTTGATTAAACTTACAGTTTGACTTATATGAACTTTAAATCTATCCTACTGATTTATTATGATATATTAGGCTAAGATAAGATGAAATTAGGCTAAAGTAACAAGTTCTAAGTTATTATGATGAGTTTTACACTTCAAATCCTAACAGTGAGCTAGTTGAGTTAATTAAAAAGTGATTTTGACTTTTTCACTAACAAGGACTGATTTTTCTTATTTCTTTGAGCTACTAAGACCTAATGAAACATGTATTAACCAAGATCAGAGACATAAGCACCCTCTAACTTAGTTAATCAAGAAAATCCAAGCACCCCTTAATGGGACTGTTTTGACACTTTTCAAAGATTTTAACAGATTCAGTCCATGCATTTGATTGATAACCATATATTATCATACACTAAGACTAAAGAAACCTTAAACAACAATACTAACAACATTGAACTGAGAAATCATAATAATGCTAATTTGACTGCTAAAATAAAGTTTTTAGTAAGTATGGATTCTAATAAACAATTAACTTGTTTTAATGCTTAACTCTACTTAACTACAGCTTATAAACATAAACAAACACAGGTTTAAGTTAATTAACCACTTAAACAGTAATATGCAAAAATGGAGAATTAACCTTACTAGTTGGATTTCAAATAAAAGCTGAGAACCAGAGCACAATACCAATCCTAATAGCTTTCCACAAAGCTTCTAACCCAAGGCAATCCTATATTTACCCTGCTCCAGCCTTCTTGTACCTTTTACCATGGCTTTTTATTTTTAAACTATTTATTTGGTATTTTTGTGAATTTCTGGTTTTGGCTACTAAACTGCTTTTTAGAGTATCTAATAGCTTTAATAAGCTATATAGGGAGCTTATGTGGGCTTATGAGTCCAGAATAACAACATTTCACCATATTGAGATTTTTGGATAATGAAAATTTGCATAAACTGAGATAGGACCTCAAACTTGAAATTGATAATCTCAAAAGTTTTATTTTACACTGGAAACATGAAATACAAGGTTCAAAAGCTATAAAATACACTGGAATTTAAATTTAGGCTAAAACGACATTCAAAATTAAAATTACACTAGTTGGATAATTACATTGCACCCAACTTGATATATAAAGATCTTTTTAGTCCTTTGCCGACCTCTGAACAAATCCCACTTATCCTCAACCATTGATTTAGTCCAGATCATCAGAATTGCCAAGTGGCGATTTTGGCGCCAAAAATGTCTTTGAGCAGGTTTTCTGCATTAATGGGGCTTGGATTGATGTAGAGGTGGAGGGGGGAGGTGGAAAGGTGTTTTGGGGTGAGTTGGATTGAAAATCAAGTGGTTAAAAACCACTGGTATTGGTGTATAGAAGGGTGGGAGAGACGGTGAACAGTGAAGGCGGTTTTTGATTTTTAAACATTGGGCCGGGTTATACATTGGGCTTGGCTGGGTTGGGTAATATAAATAGGTCCGTTTGGTTTGTAGCTTTAATAATCACAAGGACCAAACATGTAATTCTGCTAAAGTTGAAGGTTGAACCTGCCAATCATCCAAAGGTTATTACAAGGACCAAAACTGCCAAACTTGAATAGTACAAGGACTATTGTTGAATATTTTCCATTTTTAAAATGTCCAAGGACTAAAATTGCCAATTTTGTAACTCTAGGGACCAAACTCATAATTTCTCCAAAGTTTATCATAAGGACCATTCTTGTCATTTATAAATAGTACAAGGTTAATATTTGATAATTTTCACTTTTTAAATTAACCAAGGACTATATTTGATAATTTTCAAAGTTTAGGGACTAAAGTTGTCATTTGTGATTTTTTAAACTTCAAAGGATTTGTTTTGACAACTTTTTGAATCTCATGGACCTAAAATGATATTTTACAAGTTTTTGAATTACCAGGGACTAATTTTGACAACTTTTGAAACTTGGGGGACTAAAACTGCCAATTATGCAAACTTGATACGTTTTTCACCAGATTTTGATGTTTTTGCATTTAAAACATATAAAACACTTGTTTGTGATATTTTTATCATTTTGATGTGTTTCTGAGTGTTTTCAGATGTTTTTGGCATTCTAACAGTATAAAAATGATGAGTATTTAGACACTCATCAATCCCCCACACTAAGATATTGCTAGTCCCTAGCAATGATTTGAGAAATTTTAATGGATTTCATCTCTTTACCAAAAGCCATTACTTCTGGAGTAGCCAATTGTTTCAGTTCAAGTAAGAACCTTGGCACAACGATAACCAAATGATTTTGAGCAAATCATAAGCTGTGAACGGATTTGATTTGTCTTTACCAGAAGCCGTTTGCTTCTGGACTAGCCAACTCTTAGATAAATTATCAATATTATATTTGGTGAGCCGATTACCAATTATGGATTTTCAACTGCCTTTACCACAAGCCATAAACTTGCGGGCTAGCCAACTTTTCACTAGTTTAAAGATATGGTGAGCTGAACACCATACAATTTTAGGCAAATTGCAAGCCATAAACGGATGTGAGATATCTTTACCAAGAGCCGTTTGCTCCTGGATTAGCCAATCCTTATGTGGGTTAGACATGGTGGACTGATTACCATTTGCTGAGTAAGTGAGAAACACTTACTCAAAAAAAAATTTTGGCCAAAAACGGGGGAATTGGGTGAAATAATTACATGATGAAATTCGTGAGAATTCCCCCCCACACTTAGAAATGAATATTGCCCTCAATATTCAAAGTACCGGCGGTTATGCCGAAACAAAGAACTTAAAAGGGAAATATTACGGCCATTATTTAGAAGATTTTTTTTTTTTTTTTTTTTTTTTAGAACATGATTTTATATACAACAGCGTGGGGAAAACTCCCCCACACTAGGGTGGTAGAAAGGGGATAAGAAGACAGAAATATGGGTGAAAACCCATATGGTGTGTGCTACTATTTTTGATTCCCGAGTCACTAGCTTGACTCGATCCCCGCATTCATTGGTTCATGGGGAATGTTTGTAGATCTGGGACAACCATAGATGGAATGTCCTCTCCAAAGTAGTGCTTTAATCGATGACCATTCACTTTAAAATTTGGACCATCGGGCTGAGATAACTCAATGGTGCCATAAGGATAAACCTTAGTGATAGTAAATGGACCAGACCAACGGGACTTAAGCTTTCCCGAGAAAATCTTCAATCTAGAATTGAAAAGAAGGACTCGATCACCGACGTTGAAAACGCGGTTCTTTATTTTAGAGTCATGAATCTTCTTTGTCTTTTGTTTATAGATCAAAGAGTTCTCGTATGCTTGATCACGAAGTTCATTTAGTTCATTCATTTGAACTTTTCTGTGATCACCGGCTGTCTGTATATCGAAGTTTGCATGTTTTAAGGCCCAGTAAGCCTTGTGCTCTAGTTCAATCGGAAGATGACATGCTTTTCCGTACACTAGCTTGTAAGGAGTACACCCAATTGGTGTTTTGTAAGCTGTACGGAAAGCCCAGAGTGCGTCATCTAGTTTATCCGACCAGGATGCACGATTTTCGCCTACTGTCCTTTCAAGGATTCTTTTAATACCACGGTTTGAAACTTCCACCTGCCCACTTGTTTGGGGGTGGTATGCAGTAGATAGACGGTGGGTAACACCATACTTTTGCATGACACGATCAAATTGGTCATTACAAAAATGTGTACCACGATCACTGATTATAGCACGAGGAGTTCCAAACCTGGCAAAAAGAGCTTTCAAAAATTTCACAACTACTCGGGCATCATTGGTAGGTAAAGCTTTCGCTTCAACCCATTTTGACAAATAGTCAACAGCCACGAGTATGTATTTGTTACCACGAGAAGATGGAAATGGCCCCATAAAGTCAATACCCCATATGTCAAATATCTCACAAACTTGAATGGCATTTTGTGGCATTTCATTTCTTTGAGATATATTTCCATGACGTTGACAAGCGTCACAGGCTTTGACAAATTCGTGGGCATCCTTATAGATGGTGGGCCAATAAAACCCGGAATCAAACACCTTTTTGGCGGTGTAGTTTGGACTATGATGGCCCCCGGTGGGTCCAGCATGGCAAGCTTTGAGAATGTCAAGAGCTTCTTGTCCATAAACACACCGTCGGATGACTTGATCCGCACAGATTTTGAATAAGAAGGGGTCGTCCCAAAAATAATGTTTAACATCCTTGAAGAATTTGTTCTTCTGCTGGGTCGACATCCCTTTCACTATGAAGTTACCCGCATGGTAATTTGCAAAGTCAGCAAACCATGGGCTAGAAGAGTTTCCACGAAAAGAAACCGCATTGAGTGTCTCGAGAGGAAATGTTTCATTTATTTCCTTTTTCTCGAAAACATCTTGGTGAGGGTTTTCTAATCTGGACAGATGATCAGCAGCCAGGTTCTCAGCTCCTTTTTTATCACGTATGATGATATCAAATTCTTGGAGGAGGAGAACCCAACGGAGCAATCTCGGCTTTGCATCTTGTTTTGCAAAGAGATATTTGAGAGCCGAGTGATCCGTATACACTACACATTTGGTCAGGATTAAGTACGGCCGAAACTTCTCAAATGCATACACCACGGCTAATAGCTCTTTTTCTGTGGTGGTGTAATGAGTTTGAGCTTCAGTCATAGTCTTACTTGCGTAGTGAATAGGCTGAAAATGCTTGTTTCTACGTTGCCCTAAGACTGCACCTATAGCAAAATCACTTGCATCGCACATGAGCTCAAAAGGCAAGTCCCAGTCGGGAGCAACGAGAATGGGTGCTTCAGTGAGCTTTTTCTTCAATGTTTCAAAAGCTATGATGCACTCGGGTGAGAAGATAAAAGGAGCATCCTTTTCAAGAAGATGGGTCATAGGCCGGGCGATTTTGGAAAAATCTTGTATGAATCTACGATAGAAACCGGCATGACCTAAAAAACTCCTAATACCTTTGACGGTAGTCGGATGAGGTAATTTAGCAATAACATCGACTTTTGCTCTATCTACCTCAATCCCATTTTTTGAAATCTTATGGCCAAGGACTATGCCTTCTTTGACCATAAAGTGGCTTTTCTCCCAGTTTAGACAAAGATTGGTGTCTTCACACCGTTTGAGCATTTTATCTAGATGGGAGAGACATGTTTGAAACGAATCCCCAATGACCGAGAAGTCATCCATAAACACCTCCATTGTTTCCCCGATCATGTCGTGGAAAATGGCCATCATACATCGTTGGAACGTGCCAGGAGCATTACATAGGCCAAAAGGCATACGTCTATAGGCAAAAGTTCCGTATGGGCAGGTGAATGTAGTTTTATCTTGATCCTTTGGATCAATGGGGATCTGAAAGTACCCCGAGAAACCATCAAGGAAACAATAGTATTCATTCCCTGCTAATCTCTCAAGCATTTGGTCCATAAAGGGCAGAGGAAAATGGTCTTTACGGGTGGCGTCATTCAACTTATGATAGTCAATGCAAACACGCCATCCGGTAACCAATCGAGTTGGAATTAACTCGTTATCTTCATTTGTGATAACAGTAATGCCACCCTTTTTCGGAACACAATGAATTGGGCTAACCCAAGGACTATCTGAGATTGGGTAAATCAATCCTGCATCAAGAAGTTTGATAACCTCCTGTTTGATAACATCATGGATTTTTGGATTTACTCTTCTCTGATGTTGAACTGCTGGGTTGAAGTCATCCTCCATCAAGATTTTGTGAGTACAAAATTCAGGGTTGATACCCTTAATGTCGGAGAGTTTCCAAGCAATTGCTTGCTTGTGTGACTTCAAGATTTTTATGAGAGCAGCTTTTTCATCTTTACTCAAATCTCTAGCAATAATGACTGGTAATTTATCATCACCTTCAAGAAATGCATACTCGAGATGAGGTGGTAAGTCCTTAAGCTCAACCTCAGGAATTCTTCAGTTTTCTCAACTGATTTGATTTCCTTGTTATGAAGTTTGATGGGAGGGAGAGGAGGAGAAATGTCATGATTTAACAACTTCTCAAGAAGAAAATCTCCCTCCAGATTAATCTTATTTTGATTAATCTCATCAGGAATTGAATCACTAGTGTGAGGGGCTGATGATGGATCATCATTAAGCAACTTCTCAATGAGAAGTATGTCCCCCTCAATGTCAATTGGAGCGTGATCAATTTCCCATGGAACAGAATCACTAGATAAGTAAGCTTCAATCTCTTCTAAGATGAAGTCACTTTCCTCAAATGGGGTGAAAGAAGGAGTAGAATTGGCGATGATAGGTTGAGATGAATGAGTGAGATTATCACTCGAAGAATTATGATCATAACCAAGAACTTCTTGAGAGTACTCTTCAGAAGCAACATCAATGATATCTATTCGGTTAACCGACTCAGAATCATAATTTGCAGAGTACCTCGAAGTCTGATCAAGGTTAAAAGTGACAGCTTCATTACCAACACGCAATGTGATTTCTTGCTCAAATACATCAATGAGAGCACGGCCCGTTCTCAGGAATCCTCGACCAACAATGAGAGGAACCCGATGATCGGCATCAAAATCAACAACCACGAAGTCAGCTGGAAAATGGAACTTTCCTACTTTCACAAATACGTCCTCGGTAATGCCAAGAGGACGGGATATTGTACGATCTGCAAGCTCGAGAGTCATGCATGTAGGAGTAAGTTCCGGAAGAGAAAGTTTCTTCCATACTGAATAAGGCATCAGATTGATGCTTGCACCAAGATCTGCTAGGGCAAAGCATTTAACCATTCCTGGAAATACACAAGGTAAGAGAAATTTTCCAGGATCTCCAAGCTTTTCTGGAAGCTTCTTCAGGATAACTGCAGAGCAGTTCTCGTTAAGAGGAGTTTTAGCCATTTCAAACAGCTTTTCCTTGTTGCTTAACATGTGTTTGAGAGTTGATGCAAACTTGGGCATCAGCATGATAGCATCCGCAAAGCTTATGTCAAAATGTAATTCTTGGAAAATTTGGAAAAATTTGTCCATTTGATGACTAGCTTTTTCACGGAGCTTTTGCTCATTCAAACGTGATGGGTAAGGAATAGAAGATTTGGATTTGATATTTTCAACGGGAGCTACAGGTGGTTCAAAAACAACTCCTGGATTAGACTTGGGTTTCTGGACAACTTGAGGTTGGACTACCGAAGGTAGGACGTGTGTGGTACTTCCATTATCAATAGGAAGTTCCTTGTCCTTTGTCGCCTTGGTAACTTGACTCATTTCTCCTAGTGGAGGAGGCATTGGAGTCGTAGGTCCATTGTGTGTCCTAGGTTCACTTTCCACTACCTTCGGGAGAGAAGAAGAAGAAGAGGTAGTAGGAATAGCGGGTCCATTGTATGAAACACCACTTCTGGTCGTGATCGCCTTAGCATCGCCCCTCGGGTTAGCGATCGTGTTGCTCGGAAGTTTTCCTGAGCCCGAGGGTTGATCATTTAAAGACTTTTTGAGATCAGCAATCTGACTGACCAACAACCTGTTCATTTCATCTTGGGATTTCATGAACTGCTTCAATAACTCATCAGATGATGGTACTGGAGGATGTGGAGGGAAATTCTGAGGTCTGATGTTTTGATTAGGACCTTGTTGTTGAAAATTCCCTTGATTAGGATTCACATTCCCATGAAATTGATTCCCTCGATTGAAATTGTTTTGATGAAGGTTCCCTTGTTGTTGGAAACCTTGATTGGGTCCAGGATAGAAATTACCTTGGTTTTGATAACCTTGGTTCATTCTAGGTTGATTCTGATTTCGGTTAGGATTCTGGTTAAAACCGGGTGGTGCCTGATAAGTGTTAGCACGGTAGTTTGGTTCATTTTGAGGACGGTATTGATTACCTCCTTGATTTGAACTACCGGCTAGAGCATTTGCTTCAAACGGACTACCATCGATGGCAGTACAGTTGTAGTATGCATGAGGACCACCACAAGTAACACAAACTTCAACTTTCTTCACTTCACCATGTGATGGTGTTTGAGTGAAGGTGACTTTCTTCTGGTTAGCAAGAACCAAAGCCTGAACAATATCTGTGAGTTTATCAATCTTAGCATCGGTGCTAGATGTACTCACTGGAGATGAAGTAGAAGGTCCAGCATTAGACTGAGTTTGATATGTCTTTGTGCGGAAAGGGCGGACCTGGGACTTGTTT